>APFE030477670.1:0-43802 GCA_000404065.3 Pinus taeda
ATGGACCAAAGGTTGTATAGATCCATGATTGGTAGTCTCCTATATGTGATAGCCTCACGACTTGATGTGATGTAGGCAGTTGGAAAAGTAACAAGATTCCAAGCAACACCAAAAGAATCTCATATTATTGCTGCAAACGAATTCTTCGATATCTTAAGGGCACATCGGAATATGGTCTATGGTATCGCAAAGGAAATGATCTGGTTATCCAAGCTTATATAGATATAGATTGGGCAGGAAGTGTTGATGATTGTAAAAGTACTAGTGGAGCAATATGCTATCTAGGTAGTTACCTCGTTTCA
This sequence comes from Pinus taeda, assembly GCA_000404065.3. Lineage (NCBI taxonomy): Eukaryota > Viridiplantae > Streptophyta > Pinopsida > Pinales > Pinaceae > Pinus > Pinus taeda. The sequence goes on from APFE030477670.1 coordinate 303, forward strand.
TGGTTAAGTAAAAAGCAGTCTTCAATATCGTTATCCACAACAGAAGAAGAATATATCATGGAAACATATTGTTGTACACAAGTTCTTTGGATGAAGCAAACTTTGCAAGCTCTTCAAGTCAAATTTGATGAGCCTATTCCCATGTTTTGCGATAACACCAACGCCATCAGTATCTCCAAGAATCTTGTGATGCATTCCAAAACGAAGCACATTCCGATTAAATATAATTCCATTAGAGAGCAGGTCGCCGAAAATAATATCAAGCTTGAATATGTTGGCACAAAGGAACAAATTACTGACATCTTTACCAAACCATTACCTCGTGAAGCATTTGAGTATCTTCGCCGAAAGCTTGGGATTCTCCCAAGTTTTCACTGGACTCTCTATTATCTACTCGAGTAGAAAGGGGGAGTGGAGGTGTGTATAGGTCTGCAGGATGGAAGTTTGTCAAGGGGAGTTACCCTTTGCCATTGATGAAAAAGGGGGAGAGAAGATAGTAGGAAGAGGTGTCATGATCGCAAGGGGAGTACTTGTATTGCCATCAATGCCAAAGGGGGATATTGTTGATCAGTGGTTGTCATTGATGTCAACCCAAACAACACCAAGGGCTACTCAGATCTTGCATGAGAATTTTGAATTGAAAAATTACTATATTCTGAGTCAAGGATCTTCTAGAAGGATTCTACTCGTCGATATGTTTTTGTTTATATATGGCACACCACGTAATTCTTCATGGTTTGAGAGATATTCGTGTTTGAAGTTAGTAACCCCAAGTACTGGGCTAAAACCATATGGGGTTATGGCATGGAAGTCATAATTGGTTGTGGTCATTGAATAGTAAATAACTAGTAATGTTTTTTTTTCCTAAAATCCCTCCAACATTCACTTGTTGAGGACCCTCTCAACTCATGACACTCATATAAATAGTGACCATAAAATTATCCTCTAGTAGATATTTTTGTGGCTTCAAACATGTCATCATGGAATTTTTGCTATAATTTTTTTTGTGAAGTTTCATAAGCTGAAATTAAAACTCATTTGAGCCAAAATCTTGATGAACCTCGTGACCAAATTTCAGATCTTGGTTCACTATATTTTCAGAGATATGATATGAGGAAATTAGGGATTTTGAAAGCTTTTGAATTCCATGTCAAATAGGCGATGTTGGGAAAATTGTCATAACTTTTCTCTGAGCATTGGATTCAAATTTCGTAAATAGCGACAAAAATATGACGGATTTTAGTTTATTGGGTATCATTTTCAGGTTTGAATATTGCAATAGTGACACATGGAACTTCACACAATTTCTCTCTATTGAACCAGTCTATAATCAGGTCATCGTGGGAGATTGGGCATAACTCTTGCTTGAAGAATCCAATATTGATCAGAACGGTGGGGTTGGAAAGAGGACTCAAAGGGCTACCATAGGACAAAATTTTAGACCCTGGAGATCCGAAATTACATAGATACAATAGATTCAATATAGATCTCCTAGAAGGCAAGAAAAATCATGCATTCAAGCATCACTGTAGTAAGGACCACACATCAATAGTCAAGGGTAAGTCTCCTATAGAAAGGTATGTATGATTAGTGTTTACATTTGAATTTTTAGTATCATCTCTTCCATATGTTTTTGCAGGACAACGTAAGTATATACAGTGTCTCGGTTATATTTCTATGCCTCTATATGTCACAATTAGTTTTACGCATTTTATGGTACATATTCTTGATGCTACACCAAGTTTTCTAAACCTACATTATGTTGTAAGTTCATGTTACTTGTCTTGTCATAATTCATAGAATGGTCTCTGTTGTTGTACTTAGAACTTGGTCCATCACAAGTCTAGGGTCTGTCATTAGTTTTTATTGCATATATCTTTAGGTCAATTTTGGATATAGTCTTGCATAGAGTCCATACCTATATCAAGAGTGGGAGTCTTTGTCTATTATTGCAGCAAGTCAACAACAAAAGTGACAAGCACACTTCAGGTACACATTGTAATTTTTAATTTGTATTTATTCATTATTATACACTTACATGTGTTTTGTAGGAAGAGGTACGTTGAAGGGTATTTTGTTTTGTTTTGGGATTGGTTTTGCTGGGAAAATTTTTCATGCAGGTAGAAGAAGATTCAAGTACAACATCAAGCAAAAATTCAAGAGAACAAGTATCAAGTCAAAGGAATCATTGCAGCAGGACATCCTTGAAGACATGACAACCATTTATATATCATGAAGGATTGTTAAGGCCAAGAGTCATTATTGTAAAGTTGTAAAAAAGTCATTTATAAAAGAGTCATCATTGTAAAATTGTTCATCTGTAAAAGAGTCATCATTGTAAAGATTGTAAGAGAGTCATTTGTGAAAGTCATTTTGCCTATAGTTGAATAGGCATTGTTGTGAGGTATAGGAGTCGTTGTTGGGATGATGTCATGGATGGGTGGCAGGTAATAGAGTGATTGGGTATTTGGTCAAGTACACAAAAATCATTATACATCTTATTGTATCGTGGATTGTTGTCCCTGGTTTGGGAATCCATAGTCTTGTCTTATTTCAGTCATTATAGGGTGGAAGGGAGGTGGTAGGTAGGTGTATGAAGTCGCCTACAGCTTGGGGCCTGTGAACACTTCAGGGAGGTAGGGTGGTGCTAGGGTGATATGTGGCTCGCTAGGGTGTTGGGGCATCCATTTAGTTGATTATTGAAGAAACCAGGGCATTGGGGCGTCCTTCCAGTGGGAGCTAAAGAAGAAAGCTTTTCTAGAATTCTAGGAATTTTTTGCTTTCATTTCAATTGGGGCTGAAGATTAAAGAAATTTATTAGAAAAACATTCAGTGGTTTTTGACTCGGAGGGGGTTTTCCACCTAAAATTCATGTGCCTACCGTGTTCTTATATTTACTGTTATTATTTCATAAAATTTAATAATAATTGGAGATTAACTAATGCTCTGAAAAGATTTAAAAGTGCTAATTGCTAAGATATTGATTCACACCCCTCCCAGTATTTCCAACATTAACCACGTCAAGAATACTAGTGTACTGATCTATGATCTATTTGTGAGCGGTGTCCTTTGGCGTTCTATGTAAGGAGCTTACCTTGTAAATTCTGTTAAATTATGGTATGTTCTATTCTTATAACAGTTTACTTCTTTTTCTTATTATATTCCACAGATTAGAAATCACATGTACATAAAGTAAAGTGCATATAGAACATTAAACGATAGACAGAAAACAAGCCAAGACAAGAGACACAAGATGTGGTGGCTAGCCAGGGATAAGCCCCACGATGTGTGGGTAAACCCTTTGATCAAATTTTCTTTTATCTTCAACAATTCAGCAGAGAAATAGTACAATAAATCTGATTTATATCAACAATAGCAAACCCTAGATCAACAACATCAACATTAGCGGCTTCATCATCAAAACTAGGGTAGTTGATATCTCACAAACCGACCGTCGGATCGGCTTGATTCCACCACCAAAAAATGCGGCCTTCAGAGGAGATCCAGATGGACCTTCAACGCAGTTCTGAGGAGGAGATATGATGGTCAATGCTGGTCAAATTTTGGATCTATAGTTGTAGCTTCAGGTTCAGCAACTTCCTTCCACATGTGAGAGAGAGAGACCCTTTTCTGCGCAGTAGATAAGAGATTCTTTTCTGCGTAGTAGAGAGAGAGAGAGATGTGATGAGATCAATGAGTGCAAATGAGGAAATGTCCTCCTGTATTTATGCACAACATTGATGTTTGAATAGATGCAACTGTTGGGCTTCTGAACCTACATGAGTTGTAGGTTGGCTTGATAATAATTCCATAATAAAAATAAATTCATATCTCCATAAATACTTATCACAATCGGATGATCTTTAGATCGATCCTACACCTCTCAACGAGAGGAATCTAATTAAAATATTATTAGCCATGAATAATATGACCTACACAAAGTTTAGCCCTAGTTGCCAATTTAACACTCCCTCTCAACTAGGGAGAACTTCATTTGCAATCTGTCTATCGGTCGCTACTATTCATCCATCAAATGCACTACCCTGTATAGCCTGACCCTTGCCTGATCTACTCTATTCTTCTTGTTTTGCTTTATCTTGTTCTGCTCTGCACTGATCTATACTGCTCTGCTCTGTTCTACTCTGCTCTGCTTTCTTTTGTTCTGCTTTGTACTGATCTATACTGCTCTGCTCTGTTCTACTCCGCTCTGCTTTGTTTTGTTCTGCTCTGCTTTTGTCCGAATTATGAAGAAGAAGAAATGATCAAGGATGTGTCATACTGACTTAAAGTCAGCCTCAGAGTATGTACCACTGGTCCCAGACCAGTCTCAACCGACCCGAAGTCAGTGTCGTAGTATGTACAACTCCTAACACTGGTCCCAGACCAGTAAAATCCTCCACTGACTCAAAGTCAGTCTCAGAGTGTGTACCACTGGTCCCAGACCAGTCTCAACTGACCCGAAGTCAATATCATAGAATGTACCACTCCTACCACTGGTCCCCGACTAGTATCATTGATCCCAGATCAATGGAGGTCATCCTAGCATAGGGAGTAAGGTAGATACAATGATGCATCCATCGGTACTGCTATGGTCCCTAGCTTCATTTCCATGCTCATTGATCAGATGAGAGGTACTTCCCATGAGTCCCAGACTGCATGGGTAGGATTCCTCGATAAGAGAACTAATCAATCCTGTCCTCACAGGAAAACACATCAATCCTGCTACAATCACCATGGAGAACACATCAATCCAGGCCTCACAGGAGAACACATCAATCCTGCTACAATCGCCATGGAGAACACATCAATCCAGGCCTCACAGGAGAACACTTCAATCCTACTACAATCGCCATGGAGAACACATCAATCCAGGCCTCACAGGAGAACACATCAACCCTGCTACATAGTCGCCACGGGGTGTACATGTATACCACCACGGGATAGTGAATCATCCTGTGGTCATATGTTGCTCCAAGAAGTACCCTGCACCCCCCTAGAGCTCCCAGAGCTCAATGCATCATACAGGACCCTCATCGGAGGGTCTTTGAAGAACTCCAAGTTGTTCTCAGAAAGTCAGGAATTTTACTTTCCCAAGGGGCTTTATCATAATGTTGGCGACTTGTTCATCTATACCGATATGTTGGAGCCTTATAGCTCCCCGCTGCACCATATATCAAATATAGTGGTACCTGATATCGATATGATTGGAGTGATCATGAAATACAGGATTCTCTGACAAATGAATGCCACTCTGGTTGCCACATAGGATCATGGTGGTATCCAATGTAAATCCAAACAGCTCACTGAAGAGCTTTCTCAACCAGATTGCCTCATAGGAGGCCATGCTAGCAGCAATATACTCTGCTTCGGCGATGCTCAAGGCCACCAACTTTTGTTTCCTGCTCATCCAGGATATCGAAGCAGATGCCAAGGAGAAAAAACACCCAGAAGTGCTCTTACGATCCTCCACATTTCCTGCCCAATTAGCATTTGTGTATCCAAGTAGTCTCACATCTCCGACAGTGTATCTAAACCCATAAGTGATTTTGCCTCAAAGATATCTTAATGGATTCTTGGCACCAATCCAATGTATGTGGTGGGGTTCAACCATATGTTGTCTCAACATGTTGACTGCAAAGCATATATCTGGATGAGAGTTCACTAAAAACATTAATGCTTCGACGAGTTACCGATACTTGGTAGCATTTCGTAAAACAGGTCCAACAACACTACCACTTAACTTCTTAAAGTCAAGCTCCATTGGGGTAGTTACAAGCTTGCAGTCCACCATACCAAATCTTTCCAATATTTTCACCACATATTTTCCTTGAGATAGAAAAATTTCCCCTGGCTTCTGCCACATTTCAAGTCCTAGGAAATAGTGCATCAGTCCTAGGTCCTTCATTTCAAATTCAGAAGCCATCTCCCTCTTACATTTGTGAATGAGAGGGTCTACACCTGTTAGAAAGAGGTCATCCACATACAACACCAGTGTGAGAGGTTTGTCATCTTCAACCTTAAAGTAAAGGTTAGTTCGACTTCACTCCTAGTGAATCCCATCTTCATCAAGTAGCTATCAATCCTCTCATATCATGCTTGGGGTGCTTGCTTCAGCCCATAGAGAGCCTTCTTCAACCTGCATATGTGATTTTCGATCATAAATCTCAAATCCTTTGGGTAGCTTCATGTAGACCTCTTCTTTGATAAAACCATGTAAGAACGTGGTCTAGACATCCATCTAATGTAGGTTCCATCCTTGTGAAGCCGCAAGGGCTATGATCGAGCAGATGGTCGTATATCTGGAAACAGGTGCAAATATCTCATCATAGTCTATACCTTCCTTCTGGGAGAAACCAACGATTGATGAGGGCATCGATTTTGTACATATACGGCGGTGTTTGCAGCTTTTCAACCCATAGGAACTTTGGAAGTCTTTAATCATGTAGCATGGCTCAGACAACTTCCATAATCGTAAGGTTTTTCCTTTCTGCCACACCATTTTGTTCAGGGGTATATGGTGTAGTAGTCTCCCTCTTGATGCCAACCTCTTTAAAAAAGTTATGAAACTCGTTAGATTCATATTCAGTCCCATTATCAGTTCTTAAGATCTTGATCTTCTTTTCGATTTGATTCTCGATTAGGGCTTTGAAGTGTCGAAACCAAGAGAACACTTCATCCTTCTTTTTCATGAAGTATATCCAGGTATTTCGAGAATAGTCATTTGCAAAAGTAAGATAATATGAATATCCTCCCAAGAATTTCACAGGCATCATACCGAATATGTCTGAGTGAACTAGTTGTAATATATCAAAGGTCTTGCTTTGACTTGAGGGGAATGGTCCCCTTTTAAGCTTTCCTTCGCCACATCTCGGACATACACCTTCTTTCTCTACTCGGAATTCGGGCATCCCTGTTACCATTTGTCTTACATCGGGTAGAGCTTTGTAATGAAGGTGGGCAAACCTTCGATGCCAAAGTTTGGACTGAATAGTTGTGTCATAAGAGATGACACCTAGCAGACTTCCACTAACCTGATATAAAGAATCAAATAGAAACCTAAGAGTGAAAGCATATTTAACATTATTTTTCCATTTATGTACCTTTCCATCTCTGAAGGTTACCTTGAAGCCTTTGTCTTCCATCGTCGAGATGGATACGAGGTTCTTTTTGAGATTAGGTACATATAATACATCTTGTAAGTGGATCGTATTACCTTGACTCAATTTGAGAGAAACATTGCCTACACCTTTCACGGGGTATTTCATGTCATCTCCAAGGACAATTTCTAGATTAGATTCTTTCTCTATCAGATTATGGAGAACTTCTTTGTAACCAGTGAAATGCCTTGAGGCACCACTATCAATGATCCAAATTTCCATTGAGTCCGAAGGAGTAGAGGTAGATAGAGTAGCTGGTAGATAATATTCATCCTGCTTATTGTCAACAGTGTTAGATTCATACCTGGAATTTCTAGCCTTCTTGAATAGTTATCCTCTTCCTTGATTTCCAACACTCCTTTTACCTCTGCTATTAGATTTGTCATTTCTTTGATTCTCATGGGAGGGATTTTGATCATCGTCTTGGTGAGAGTCCTTTCTATCAGGGCATTCCCTTGCATAGTGATCTGGTTTATTGCAAATGTAACATCATCCTTTTCTTCCACCCTTAGGTCCAGACTTTCTTTCTGGTTTAGACCTGGAATTTTTTCTTTTCTTAGCATGAGAAGAAAAGGCAGTAGGAGGACCTTTAGGCAAGGGAATTTCTTGCTCTTCTACTCTTGTTTCTTCTTGAATGCATCTAGCCATTAATTCCTCAAAACCAAGAATTACATTATTGTTCAGAAGAGTAGTCCTGAACACGTACCATTCGGATGGTAATCCTCCAAGAGTCGTGAGTGCCATTTCTCTGTTAGTAATAGTCCCCCCAATATATAGGAGATCGTTCTTGATCTCGGCGATTCTTAAGAAGTATGCTTGCATACTCTCATCTTTACCCTTCTTGATTTCCCTCAGCTTATTTCTAAGAAACAAAACTTGATTTGCATCATCAAATTTAAATAACATCACCAGTCTATCATAGATTTCCTTGAAGGTGTCCAGTTCAGAGATGTGGGCCACCAAGTGCTTGTTGATAGAGTCCTGGATGATCTTCTTTGTTTTGACTTCTTCGTTTTCCCATTTGTTCCAGGTAGCATCAGATGCATTTGATGGAGGCTCAATAATATTGCCTCTTACATGGTCCAACACTCCTTGATCTTCTAGGGTTAGATTGACAAACATCTTCCATCTTTGATAGTCAGCTTTCTCACAGATCTTGTCTTCGACAGGAAAGAGTGTTGAGGATCCCGTAGTTCTTTTAGGATAGCCTTGCCAATCTTCTCTTTGGTGATTGCTCTTGCTCTTTCTCGAGCTTTGTCTTCACCTCAGCTTCGATACCGTTTTAAATTATGGTATGTTCTATGCTTATAACATTTTACTTCTTTTTCTGATTATATTCCATAGATTAGCAATCACATGTACATAAAGTAAAGTGTAGATAGAAAATTAAACGATTAACAGAAAACAAGCCAAGACAAGAGACACAAGATGTGGTGGCTAGCCAGGGACAAACCCCACAATGTGTGGGGAAACCCTTTGATAAAATCTTCTTTTATCTTCAATAATTCAGCAGAGAGAAATAGTACAATAAATCTGATTTATATCAACAGTAGCAAAACCTAGATCAACAACATCAACATTAGTAGCTTTATCATCAAAACTAGGGTAGTCGATATCTCACAAACCGACCGTTGGATCGTCTTGATTCCACCACCAAAAAATGCGACCTTCAGAGGAGATTCAAATGGACCTACAGTGCAGTTCTAAGGAGGAGATATGATGGTCAATGCTGGTCAAACTTTGGATATGCAGTTGCAGCTTCAGCTTCAGTAACTTCCTTCCACATGTGTGAGAGAGAGAGACCCTTTTCTGTGTAGTAGAGAAGAGACTCTTTTCTGCATAGTAGAGAGAGAAATGTGATGAGATTAGTGAGTGCAAATGAGGAAAATCCCTCCTGTATTTATACACAACATTGATGTTTGAATAGATGGGACTATTGGGCTTCTGAGTCTACATGAGTTGTAGGGCAGCTTGATAATAATTCCATAATCAAAATAAATTCATATCTTTATAAATACTTATCGGAATTGGATGATCTTTAGATCAATCCTACACCTCTCGACGAGAGGAATCTAATAAAAAATTATTAGCCATGAATAAGATGACCCACATGAAGTTTGGCCCTAGTTGTCAATTTAACAAATTCCTACATTATATCAGATCTATTTGAGGTCTGCATCTGCTAGTGATCCAAATCCAAAGCCGGTACATCTATATCTGACTGTCGTTTCCTAGACCTAATGTTTTCTGATCGCTTTTAGGATGAGAGGGCTACTCTATTGTGTTATGATCATTTGTTCCAGTGATGAACCCCTTTCGTTTCATGCAAAAAGGTTTCTGGTAGCCCTAGCTATGCCATTTTTAAGATCTGGAGGTATATAGTCTTTATTTGCAGTTATAGGTATTTATCTCTTTGTTTATTTTAGTTTATAGTCCTCTATAATTATTTTTTTTTAATTACTGGATACATACCTTTCATTTTTGTGTATGATCTTTGCCCTGCAACCCTCTGCGATATGGGCAAACCAAAAACCAAAAGAAAGGATTTTTCTCATGCGTATGCTTTTTTCTGTTGCGCCTTAATGTGATCTTCAGAAAATTAGAAACACTGAGGAAAATATATAGTTCTGGCCGAATCTAATTTTAAGCTGCAAGGCTTGGATACTTTTGCTTGATCATTTGGTTTGTGTGATTTTTTTTGTTTTTTAGGTGAAAAAGAGGTTTTTTCAAGTAAGCACGCACCCCAAAGCTTATGTGGGCAAAAAAAAAAAACCGTTCCTCCTTTCCAACAATTACTAACCTTTTAAACTAGCTCATTTGGTCTAAAGTTACTTTAAGAGAATAGAGGTCCTGGGTTCAAGTCTTTCTTTTTGTTGAGTTGTTTTTTTTAAAAGCACATGTAACTTATGTTTTGAAATTACTTTATGTAGAAGTGTTCCCACTCATTATAAAAAGTGAGTCACTTATAATTCTAAAATCACTTTATCTTTTATTTAAGTTACAATTTAGTGGATAGTTCATAAAGTACCATTGTAAAAGTGACTTTCACTTATTTATAAACATGGGTTAGATAAAGTAAATTTTTTATTTTTTATTTTTATTTTTTTTTAAGTAAGATAATTAGATTAAGTTTGGAAAGGGGGGGATTACTTTTTTAAATTTAACATTATCATTACCTTCCAAACATTCACATGGTTCGTTGGCATCTTCAACAACTTTTCTTCAAAAAGCCATAAATTCTTCATCCGGAAGCCATTTTCAGAGCCATTTTTTTTTAATCGGCCTAATTTTTTGAGATCTTTCCATTTGAACACTTAGCCTTAGCATATAAAACTTTAGTTTATTTTAAAATGGAAAGTCCATGCATAGTTATTCTTGACAACGCCAACTACTTCCAATGACCATCCTACATGGTGGATTTACTTAGAGGTAAAGGTCTTTATAGAATAGCCTCAAGCCAAGAGTCTAAAATTCAAGATGAAGATAAGCAAGCCAAATGGGAAAATAAGTAAGATCAAGCATGTGGGTTGATAGATATGTCTATTTCTCCATAACTTAGATTCCATATCGCCAAAATTGATACCCCCGATGAAGCAATGAAAAATTTCAGAAATGTTTTTGGAATTAAAAATGAAATTAGAGCCCATCAACTCGAAAATGAGTTTCTTACGTTGGACCCCAATAATTCTTCTTCGATTGAAGATTTTTTGTCCAAGTTCAAGACTCTTAGACTTCTCTTAGAAGGTGTTAAGGTTAAGAAAGAAGATGGTAGCCTTATCTATTCAATTCTTACTAAGTTAGGATTAGCTTACTCTGTGTTTGTTTCCACCTTCCATTCTACTAGATAAACCTTTATTTGTCAAGGACAAGCCTACAAGTCACCGTCTTTTGATGCCTTTTGTGATTCTTTAATAAGAGAGAAAAAAAAATCTTACACCTTGGTCTTCTTAATACTGGAAACTCTTCTAAGAAAGCCTTAGCAGCCCAACAACAACCAAGTTCAAAGAATCCTAAGAAACAACATCCTAAAAAGAATGGTCATAAACCAAATAAGGGTCCTAAGCAATTTCAGTCTCACAATGAAAAATCAACTCAAAAAATTGATAAGGCAACTTAAAACAAAGGGAAGAAGACTGATAGACATTGCAACTTTTATAATAGAATCCAAATTATTTAAGAAGATGGAAGCCTTGGAAGCAGAAATGATGAAGCATAACATCCATTTGGAGCACTCTTCAACTTCAACTTCATCTTCAGGAATAACACTTTTTGCATGTGGTTGTCAAGCATCTTGGTTTGGTTATGCAATAAATGTATCTTCTTCTTATCATTCTCATGAGTGGATCATTGATTCTGGAGCTTCTTATCACATGGTAAAAAATAAAGCCATGTTTTCTTCTTTAAATGATTGTAACACAAAAAATATATGTGTTGGTGATGATAGATTTCTTAGTGTTGTAGGGACTAGAACTATTTATCTAGACAATGGTAAATTTAATGATGTATTATGTGTTCCTACCTTATCCTACAACCTTCTATCTATATATCAGATAACACATTCAGGTGAAGGTAAAATCATTGAATTTTCACCTCATGATGTTGTAATTAAGGACATAAGATATCCTAGACAAATTTTAGCTATTGGCATTGTTGAGGATTCTACAATGTTGTATAAGTTTAAAAAATTTGGGTCATCAACTCTTCCCTCGGTATTTGTTTCTCATAATGATGAAGTGAGCAAACTTTTGCATGAGCGATTTGGTCACTTAAACTACCGCTCCCTTCAAAATCTATGTAAAGAAAATATGGTGACAGGTCTTCCTATGGTATCTTGCAAAGATGGTGTTTGTTCCAAATGTGTACTTGGAAAACATCATCGGGATATTTTTGAAAAACATGCCTCTTGGCATGCCTCAGCCCCTTTACATCTTGTGCATAGTGATTTATGTGGTCCACTTCCAGTTGTTTCATTATTTGGCTACAAGTATTTCTTAACTTTCATTGATGATTTTTCTAGGTGCACTTGGGTATACTTCTTAAAACTCAAGAGTGAAGTCTTTAACATGTTCTTAATCTTTAAGGTCTTTGTTGAGAAACAATCTGGACATCAAATTCTTAAGCTAATGTCTGATAATAGCATAGAATATGTTAGCAACAAATTCATCAACTTTTTCACTAAGCATGCAATTCAATTGCAACATACTTTTCCATATACTCCACACCAAAATAGTGTAGCTGAAAGGAAGAATCACAACTTAAAGGAAATGACTAATTGTATGCTTCAATCTAAAGGACTTAGTCTTAATTTTTGGGTAGAACAATTAACTGTGAAAATCAACACTCCTACTAAGGTTTTAAAGAATATCACTCGAGAAGAAGCATGAAACTCAATTAAAACAGATCTAAGTCACTTTCATGCTTTTGGAAGTGAAGCATGGGCCCATATTTGAGATGAGAAACATAAAGCCTTAGAAACTATGAGTGAAAATTTTATTTTTGCTGGATATTCTAAAGATGTCAAAGGATATAGGCTTCTTCAACCTAAATCCAAAAATGTTATCATTAGAAGAGATGTAAAGTTTGTTGATAATATATCGGCCTATGAGCCTAGTTTGACGGATGTGCCACCTCTCTCTATCCCTTCTACTTCTGAAAATACTCCTTCTTCAGATGATGACAACGAGGATGAAAATCCTCCCCCACCTTCTTAGGATCCTCCTTCAGCTCCCCAGCTTCCAAAATGGGTCTGTGTTACTCAGGATGCAACAAGTTCTCTTGTAGGTGATCCTACATAGCAACTTTGTACACATTCTCACTTCAATAAAGCCTCTTCTTTACTGGCTCAAGCTTCAATGAATTATGATCCTGACACCTTTGCAGAAGCTTTAGGCCATCCAGATTGGGACACAACTATGAATGAAGAATATTTTTCATTGTTGACAAATGATACATGGGACCTTATTCCTCTTCCAAAGGGATGAAAAATGTTAGATGAAAATGGGTTTACAAAACCAAGTTTGGACCAAATGGAAAATTTGATAAACATAAATCTTGTCTTGTTGATAAGGGTTTTTCACAAGTTGAAGGCATTGAATATACTGAAACCTTATTCCCTGTTGCCAAAATGGACTCTATATGCCTTATTCTTTCCCTTGCTACCTCTTTAAAATAGGAAGTCCATCAGCTGGATGTTAAATCTGCCTTCTTGCATGGGGACTTGCATGAAGAAATATATATGGAACAACCTCTTGGATTTATACAAATAGAATCCAGCATTATATGTCGGCTTAAGAAATCCTTTTATAGTCTCAAGCAAGCCCCTCATCCTTGGTAGGCCAAAATGGATAAATTTCTTTTAGATACTGGCTTTTCTAGGTGTCATTCTAACAATGTTGTCTACACCAAGAAAGTGGGTAAGTCTCTTATAATTCTTGTTCTTTATGTTGATGACCTTATCCTTATTGGTAGTGATCTCAACCTTATAAACCATGTGAAGTCTAGCCTTAAAAATAAGTTTGAAATGACAGACTTAGGACACTTGCATTATTTTCTTGGTCTTCAAATCTTGCAATCCAAGGAAGGTATTTCCATTTCCCAGTCCAAGTATGCCTGTGATCTTCTACGCCATTTTCACATGGACGAATATAAGCCAACCCCTTCTCCCTTTCAGTCTGGAGCCAAACTTTCAGTCACTTGTACTTCCCTTGAAGTTGATGCTACCTTACACCGTCATCTTGTGGAAATATTTTGTATCTGAACCATGTCCGTCCTGACCTTTACTTTGTTGTTGGCCTTGTTGCTTGGCTTATGAAAAACCCACATGAAAGTCATTGGAAAGAAGCTAAAAGAATACTTTGTTATGTTTGAGGTACAATTTAGTTTGGGATTCATTACAGTGCAGAAGCATCTCCTCTATTGGTTGGTTTCACTGATTATGATTGGGATGGTGACCCTGATGATCAGAAGTCTACTGCAAGTTATGTCTTCACTCTTGGTTTTGGACCTATTACTGGGCTTGCAAGAAGAAAAGTGCCATTTCCCTTTCTTTTGTAGAAGCAGAGTATCGTGGTGTCATTGAAGCTAGTAAGGAAGCCCTGTGGCTTCATTAGATCCTATCAAAGTTTAGTTTTCAACAATAACTTTTGACTACACTTTGGTGTGACAATCAAAGTTCCATTCAACTATGCAAAGATCCAGTCCAACATCAGCGGAACAAACACATTGAACTACACATGAAATTCATTGGAAATCTCATTCATGACCATGTTCTTGAAGTATAATATTGTTTAAGCGATGATCAAGTTGAATACATCTTTACAAAGGCTCTCACAGAGGTGAAGTTTACCAAATTTCGATTTATGGTTGGAGCTCAGGAAGTTTTCATTAAGGGGGAATCGACTCTAATTCCTCCTTCCTTCTCCTATTTTGTCATCTTTGTACATCCTTTAATCCTATCCCAATTTGTTCTTAAGGAGGGATGTTAGGATATTCCGACACATAGGAAATAATTAAGTATAACTTGGTCTAGTGTATAGTTAGGTAAAATGTGTTTTTTTAGTATGTACTTTTTGTAACTTAAAATCCGATGGTCACGATATGTTCTATACATGAAGTGATCCATGGCTTAACACCCGATTGATCCATGATCTATATTTAAAGAGCATGGAGGGTCATTTGTTAGGTGAACATTCATAAGAGAAGCTTATGTAATTTTTATTTCTTTTACATTAATAAATTTCCTGGAGTGGCCGCATTGGCTCAGGTTGTGGCTTGTTTCCCTTTTTGAGGGTTTTAACCATGTCAAAATTACTAGTGTACTGATCTGTGATCTATTTGTGAGCGGTTTCCTTTTGTCTTCTACGTAAGGAACTTACCCTATAAATTCCTACAATATCAACCATCAAATTGATAAATACATCAATACTTTTACACATGAAAATCAAGGGGATGGATTTCTTGTTAATGAATGCAATGAACCAACCAGAGATGGGACTACCACGTTCCAACCGACTGTAGAATGGCTAAGCCAAATATCTGTTCATCCATTAACCCCGTGCCATATTCCAAGCATGAATGTGGGATCTCATAGAACACATCAATCAAAACTCATCCAGGGTTTCCAGAGGCCATCCACCTCAACCCATCAAACAACGATTCTACCTAATGATCATAATTCACCAAAACCATCATCAAATCGGTTTCTATCCCATCCATCTAAGGCTCCATAGTGTTTTTCCAACCCGGCTACGGGATTAGTAACTCAAGCCAAAACTTTTATCGAGCTCTAGAGCGTTTTTCCAACCAAGGCTATGGGACTAGTAACTCAACCCACTAAAGGCTCCATAGTGTTTTTCCAACCTAGGATACGAGACTAGTAATTCAACCCAAGCTCTTCTAGGGCTCTAGAGCATTTGTCCAATCAAGGTTACGAGACTAGTAACTCAACCCAAGCTAAGGAAACATGAGAACCAATCAAAAACACAAGAAGGAAATAAACCCACAATCATCATGGCTATCCAGGAAATAGAAAGGCTAGGCAATCTATTGTCAATCTCGGCCATCCTCCATGCCTAATGACAGATCACAACCAAAAAACCACATGCATATTCCATGCATGCCAAAACTAGTGAAGGAATCATGCATGCAAATTGGTACCTATAAGAAAATATGATGTAGCTGTTGATGCCGATGACTTTTTGCACTTTCCTACTCTTTCCTTTGCCTTCTTACTCCAAGAATCCAAGTATGACACACCCTCCAAGAGTGCTCCAAGAAAAATCTAAGTTTCCAAGAGTATGAGAGAGAGCTCCAACATTGAACTCACAAAAGGTTACTAACTGATCCTCAAAATCCTTTTTATGAATGAGGCCTCTATTTTCTTCATTTTGCATTATTTTCATAAATAAATGTGCCAAAAAGCCTTTTAATGCCTTAGCCTTTTCCAATTATCTTAGCCATAAACAACCAAATGAACACCCCCTAAGATGTCTTGCCTAATTAGGTGCTCAGTATTTAGCTCAAAAATCAAAGTTCTTATAATTGCTCAAAACCTAAACGATCGCGTCCATCTCGGAAAAAAATATTCTAATGCAACTTGTTTCGTAAAAAGCCGAGTTCTTATGAGAAAGTTATTGTGTTTTGATTGCTATGCTAAACAAGCGAAATTTCAAAAAAAAACTGCCCAGTCACTGCACAGTCAGCAGTCCATATTGCTGATGTGGCAAGTGACTAGGCATGATCAATGGTGGTCAACAATGAATCACAAAAGGATAAGTGGCATTGTTTGATTGGGTCACACATGTGGTGTGTTGGCGCAATGTGATTGGTTTATTTTTGGACCAATGGAAGAATTCCACATGGCAAGTCCAAAGGCTACCACGTGGCACCTCCCAAAGGCCTTGACAGTCTTGACACAATGGAATTTTGTTTTATGGTGGAGGTTGGGGTTGAACCCACGACCTTTGGCATACCATCCACAAGTTCTAACCACCTCCCCTATACTGTGTTTCTTAACCCATATGTTCTCGTTGCATATTTAAGTTTTAATGTTATGGGAATGGGTAGTTAGGAGGGCTAGCCCACAGGCCATCCCTTCGCATGTGAATGTAACATTGCAAACTTTGGCGGTTACAGTTATATTACCCGATGGCTCCAACCCACCAACACTGCAACAGTCACATGTGAACGTGATAGTTGTAATGTCAAACGGTTTATATGGTGGACTATTCACCAACACCGTGACGGTTAAATAATCTCCATGTGAAAATGACGTATGTTACACCAAACAGTCAACTAATCCAATGGCATACCATTACTCCAAACAATTAGCATGTGTCTAGTTCCGACGGTTGTGTTCAGCACTAACTCTGCGGTTATCACTAATTGCGAATTAGTGGCCACTAAGTAAGGCTTATATTTAATTGAGCGCAGTTTAATGATAGTTAAGCCCAAGTTTAAAACAATGGAGGTTTTGGCGGTGCCCCCAATTTCGGACCTGCATCCAAATTTAGCGCGCTAACTGGAGTCATCCAAATTTAGTGTAACTTTTCTAGGAAAAGACATTCTGGGTCATAGAGAAGGCAATTTTTGACCAAATTGAGCTCAGGAAGAGGTGTTCTTGGCTAATTTTGATATTCTGAACACATTTGTGCAAGTATTAGGAACCATAGAGCTGTGTAAAACAACAGTTTTCCACATTGAGCTAATATAGAGGCCCAAGCCATGGAACTTGGACCAAGGAGATGTAGCCTAGGAGGGGTGAACTCCATAAAAACATTGTGTTAAAGTGTCTCTTTGATGGTTTGTTGTACTTTGAATGTATGATGTTCTGTAGTTGTGTTTGAAGCTATTTTTCTCATGAATGTCATTTTAAACTTAAGGAAATTTACTAGTTTACATGCACAAACAATTAAGGAAACCCCAGTACAAGAAGAAATAAAAAAGCACATGTTTAGAAATCTGTAATTTTTATTAGCACAACAAAAACTAATCATACAAAAACAGATCAAGTTGGTATTAGAGCAAAGGTTGAATTGCTTGATTGCTTGAGTTTGTGCAATTAGGATTTTAATGGTTGCAAAATTTTGATGCTTACAAGGTTAAAGTGGCAGAAAGGAGAAGGGAAGCTATTGGTAGAAACTCTTGAGCTAATGCCCATAAGAAGGAGAGCCACAAGGCCACAATATCCACCACCCAAAGTTCCAATTCCAGCTACACTTGAAACTCCTCAATTTTTTCCTTCAACTGACATTGAAAAGGTACAAGTAGTACCAATTTCTGATCTTGAATCCACATCCATTATGTTTGAAGAAAGAGAGCGTGAAGGTCCTTCTTCAAAAGAAGAAGAATTCAAGAAATCTTTCTTCACTTTAATTGAGATGGTTAAAGTCCTATATGAAGAGAGGAACACTAGAATGGTTGGAGAGAGTTCTAAACCTCCACATGGAGAAGGAAGCTCAGAGGACCAAAAAGATTAGAAGAAGGATTCCAAAGGGAATGGTGGAAATCCACATCCATCTCCACCATCCTCATCATCTTCCTCATCATATTCATCATCTCACACAGCATCATCTTCCACTACCACCATTGAATCTGCCCATACACATTCAAAAAACCCAAAAGGAAAGACTCCCTTACTTAAATTGGACATAAAATTTGAACTTCCCATGTACAATGGAGAGGTGAATGCAAAAAGGTTATACAATTGGATTTGACAATTGGAGGTATACTACAGAATTCAGAACCTTCAAGAAGATGACATAAATATCCATTTGGCTTCACCGAGGCTAGAAGGAGATTTGTTTGGTGGGAAGAAAAGATTCAAGAGGAAATGAGAATCCATGGTAAGATATCCATTACTCGGTTTGAATTTGTTTATGTAATTAAAAGACAGTTTTATCCTTTAGCCTATATGCAAAAATCCATTATTAGTTGGTAGAATTTTAGGCAGCTTAAAGGTCAAACAGTCCAAGATTATACATAGGAGTTTAGGAGAAGGGCTTTGTTATTAGGAATAAATTTGAATTCCCAAGATACACTACTGAAATATATTGGGGGTTTACATTCCTATTTGAAACATACTATTATTATTCAATCCAAACAATTTAGATGAAGTATGTGTGCAAGCCAAACACCTTGAATCTAGAGGAAAGAACATTCAGGAAGAGGGTAGTAAGAGGAAGCCATGGAGAAAGAGATGGATGGAAAATGGAAGGGAAAGAAAAATTCAAGTGTGAAGAAAGAAGGGGAGAAAATTACATGCAAACACTGTTCCAAAGAGGGGCATGATGAAGCCCACTACTAGAAATTGCATCTTGAATTAAGGCCTAAGAAACAAAAAAATAAGGGAAAACAAAAGACGACTGCTACCACACAACATGAACTTGGTTCAGATCCTGGTGATGAGACCAAGATTTCAGCCATGGTTACAAAAGGAAAAGAAATTGTTGCAAGCACTAGTTCATCACATAGTCAAAACAACACTCCAAATGAAGAGTCAAGAATAGATTTGTTTCATGTAAGAGTGATTTCAAATAATACAAAGATTGATGCATTATTTGATAGTGGGTCACAATCAAACTTGATTTTAGACGACTTGGTTAAAAAACTAAACCTTGAAACTGTACTTCATCATAAGCCATATCCATTGGGTTGGATAGTTAACAATGCAAACTTACAGGTTACAAGGAAGTGTTTATTCAAGTTCGCCATTACTAAAAAGTTCATTGATGAAGTTTAGTTAGATTTAGTTCCACTTGACATTTCAGGAATTATTTTGGGTAGTCATTATTTGTATAATAGGAAAGTAGTATTTTATCGCCATGAAAACAAATACATATTGCTCAAGAATGGGTGGAGTACATTGTGAGAGCCCATTGCGAAAATATGAGCATTTCTTTGGTTAATGCAGGGCAGATGAAGAAACTAGTAAATGCAAGTAAAAATTTTTTGCTTCTCATGATCAAGAAAAAGAATGATATTTATTATGAATCTTTTGAAGGTTTTGATGATAAATTGAAATATGATTTGTTTGATGTGGTAAGAAAGCATGGTGAGATGTTTCAGGAACCAAAGGGGTTACCTCCTAAGAGGGGAATTCAGCATGAGATTCAGTTGCAATAGGATGTTCCACTTCCAAACATAGGCATGTATCACATGTCAATCGTGGAGAGCATGGAAATCAAAAAGCAAGTTCAAGAATTATTGAACAAAGGTATCATATGCCCATCTACTTTTCCATGTGGTTCACCCATTGTCTTGGTGCCAAAGAATGATGGAACTTGGTGCATGTGTGTGGATTTCTGTGCACTGAACAAAATCATGGTAAAGAATCATCATCCACTCCCAAGAATTGATGATTTGCTTGATCAGTTGAGGAATGCAAAGTATTTTGCTAATTTAGACTTACGAAGTGGTTATCATCAATTTAGGATCGTTGAAGAAGACATTTGGAAAACCGCATTTAAAACTAAACAACGATTGTTTGAGTGGCTTAATATGCCTTTCAGTCTTACAAATGCTCCAGCTACTTTCATGAGGGTAATGAATGATGTATTGAGACCATTTCTACATGATTTTGTCATTGTCTACTTAGATGATATCCTCATATTCAGCAAGTCAAGAGATGAACATGCCATGAATGTAAACAAAGTACTAGATGTTTTGAGAAAATAATAGTTGTTTTTAAAGATGTTGAAATGTGAATTTGGCAAGACTTCTTTAGTGTATTTGGGACACATTTTTGGAGGAGGTGAGTTGAAGATCAACCCCTCTAAGGTTAAGATCATTCTGAATTTGCCCAAGCCCAATACAATTACAGAGGTAAGAAGATTTTTAGGGGAAACACAATATTGGAGAAATTTTATTACTAAATTTTCTTGCATTGTAGCTCCATTACATGCATTGACAAGTGTCAATAAAGTCTTCCATTGGGGAGTTATAAAATAGAAAGCATTTGATGCTTTGAAGCAAAAGATAATTTCAGCACCAATATTGGCTCTTCTGGATCTTAGACAACCATTCAAGATTCAAATGGATGCAAATGATTATTCCATGGGAGCAGTTCTATTGCAGCATGGTAAGCCCATTTCATTTCATTTTGAAATATTTAATGGACCTGTAACTAACTATCCCACCTATGACAAAGAAATTTATGCACTGGTACAAAGTGTTAAGAAATGGAAGAACTATCTGATGGGGAAGGAGACCATCATCCATACCAACCATCAACCACTGCAGTATTTACAGTCCCAGTCAAAGTTGCAGCAGTCACGAGATTTCAGATGTATGGATTTTCTACAACAATTTCATTTAGTTATCAGGTATAAAAAGGGAATCTACAATAAGGCAGCTGATATGATTTCAAGGCCTACTGTAAATTCATTTGTTATACTCAAGAATAATTATGTTTTGCATGAAAGTTACATAGAAAAATATGCAAATGATAGTGAATTTCAAGAAATATATGCAAGCTTGAGTCAAGGAAACCAAATTGAAGAGTAGGGTTATCATGTACATAACAGTTTGTTGTATAACTTGGGCAAGTTGTGTATTCCACAGGGAGAAAGAAACAATATCATAAGGGAGGCACACACTTCATTGATTGCAGGACACTTTGGTGTAGGCAAGACAACAACGAATCTTCAAAGGCATTGTTATTGGCCACGCATGTTGGATAATGTTTCTTGTTTCACAAGAGGATGTTCTTTATGTGCTACAAGTAAGCCTAGAAATAGGAAACTTGGTTTATACACTCCACTTCCGGTACCTTCATGTCCATGGGAGAGTATCTCAATGGTTTTTGTAGGAGGTCTTCCATTGTCAAGGAAAGGTCATGATTACTTGTATGTAGTTGTAGACAGGTTCAACAAGATGTGCATACTAACACCATGTAAAAAGAAAATTACAGTTGAACAAACAACTCATCTTTTCTTCCAAAACATTTGGGTTTATTTTGGTCTTCCTACTTCTATTGTAGATGATCGAGATTCTTGATTTGTTGGGAATTTTTGGTCGAATTTGTGGGACATGATGGAAACAAAGTTGAAGAAGAGTACAACCTTCCATCCACAAATAGATGGACAAACTGAGGTGGTCAATCGAATAATCATACATATTCTTAGAGGATATTGTAGCAAACATCGCAAGCTGTGGGATGAACACTTTCATTACATATGTCATGCATACAACAGGGCAAAGCATTATTCCACAAACACATTGCCATTTGAGGCATGTTATGGGTACTTTCCAAGATCACCATTGGACTTCATCTTTGAGAAAGATGTCGCCATCGATGGTCACGCTGGCATCGATAAGGCAAGGAAGTTCATAGAGAAAATTCATTTGATACATGATACAGTGCAAGAACAACTTGAGAAAAGTCAAAGCAGCTACAAAACAAGGCATGACAAACACCAGGTTGATTACAAATTTCAAGTTGGCGACGAATTTTGGTTATATATTAGCAAAGAGAGACTTCAAGGGGAAGGTAAAAAGCTTAAGCCAATCCATTATGGTCCTTTTAAAATTATGGAAAATATTGGTAAAAATGCATTTAAGCTTGATTTGCCTCCTTATATGCAAATATACTCCATTTCTAATGTTGAGAATTTGAGATTGTTTGAGCCTCCTTTGATTGATGATCAAGGATAACATGTTCAACTACCATCAATAGATGATTTCTCGTTAGAATATCTAGTTGATTTTCAGCAAGATCTCATACTTGACAAAAGAATCAGAACTTTGAAGAGAGGGGATGTCGAATACCTTAGAGTGGGGCTCAAGGGAAAAAAGCCTTATCAAGCCAAATAGTTGCAGATTGAGAAGGTGAGCGAGATGTACCCTCATCTGCTGAACAATTGATAGTATCTTTTGGGGTCCAAAAGGCTTCTAGTGGGGAGGAACGATCAGGTGCACAATATTTGGCTGAAAAATCAAAATTCTCAAAATGGCTCAAAACCTGAATGACTGCGTCTGTCTCGGAAAAACGATCTTAACGCAACTTGTTTTGTTAAAAACCAAATTCATATGAGAAATTTATAATGTTCTGACCGCTTTGCTAAATAGGTGAAATTAAAAAAAAAAAATGCCCAATCACTGTAAATTTAGTAGTCCGTACCGCTGACATGGAAAGTGACTAGGCATGATCAACAATGGTCAATGACGAATCACAAAAGGACAAGTGGCATTTTTTGATTGGGTCATACAAGTGGTGTGTTGGCACAATGTGATTGGTTTATTTTTGGACCAATGGAATAATGCCATGTGGCAAGCCCAGAGGCCGCCACATGGAACCTCCCAAAGGCCTTGAAAGTCTCGACACAGTGGATCAAAATTTTATGATGGAGGTCGGGGTCGAACCCATGACCTCCGACATACCATCCACAAGTTCTAACCACCTCCGCTATACCATGTTTCTTAACCCATATGTTCTCGACGCATATTTAAGTTTTAATGTTATGGGAAAGGGTGGTTAGGAGGGCTAGCCCACAGGCCAACCCTTCGCATGTAAATACAACGTTGCAAACTCTTGCGGTTACAGTTATATTACCCAGAGGCTCAAACCCACCAACACTGCAATGGTCACATGTGAATGCGATAGTTGTAACGTCGAACGATTTATACGATGGAAAGTTCACCAACACCACGACAGTTAAGTACTCTCCATGTGAACATGACGTGTGTTACACCAAATAGTTAGCTAATTTGACGACATACCATTACTCCAAACGGTTAGCATGTGTCCAGTTTCAACGGTTGTGGTCAGCACTAACTCCGTGTTATCGCTAACTATGGATTAATGGGCCACTAATATAGGCTTATATTGAATTAAGCACAGTTTAACGGTAGTTAATCCCAAGTTTAAAATGGCAGAGGTTTTGGCAGTGCCCCCAATTTCGGACTTGCCTCCAAATTTAGCGCAGTAACTAGAGTCATTTCAGATTTAGTGGAACTTTTCTAGGAAAAGGTTGTTTGAATCATAGTGAAGGCAATTTTCGACCAAATTGAGCTCCGTAAGAGGTGTTCTTGGCTAATTTGGAAATTTTGAACACATTGGTTCAAGTATCAAGAGCCATAGAGCTTTGTAAAACAAAATTTTTCCACATTGAGCTAATATAGAGGCCCCAGACATGGAACCTGGGCTAAGGAGATGTAGCCCAGGAGGGGTGAAAATCCTTCATCAAAACATTGTGTTAAAGTGTCTCTTTGATGGTTTGTTGTACTTTGAATGTATGTTGTTTAGTATTTGTGTTGGAAGCTATTTTTCTCATGAATGTCATTTTAAACTTAAGGAAATTTACCTGTTTACATGCACAAACAACTAAGGAAACCCCAGTACAAGAATCAAGAAGTAAGCACGTGTTTAGAAATCTATAATTTTTATTAGCACAACAAAAACTAATCATACAAAAATAGATCATTTCCCAACATTCATCTTGGAATAAGTGTCCCATTCATCCGTGGTTATTGTTTTTAACTTTATTACATGGAATTGTCACCAGGGTTGTTACAAGCACAATTATGATGGGTGACCCACATGGTGAGGTACTTGTTCAAATAAACCCCCTGCTCTAGCAACTACAACAAATGCTTCTTTACTTAACCAGATTGTAGAACAAATTTCTTGTACAATCCAATGTTTTGAAATATAAAGTTTGGAAATAATTGGGTCTTGTGCTCCACTTCCCTCTTGGATGGAATCCCTTTAGCTCTTGGAACACTCCATTGTATGCCTATACAAAGACTTCCAATTTATGTCTCTATTTCTTAATATACCTCTCTAGGCATGATTTTTCTCTCAGTAACTCTTCTGTAGGCTGATTTTCTCTTAAGAATAATAAAACATATTCCTAGAACTTATCAATTTCTTATCTTGGTTGGAAGTTACTAATGAAATATTTGACTTACCCTTGTGCACATTGATGATGAAGGATGTTTTGTCATTGATGAGATGATACTGGTTGGATCTCTGCATGAGGATTGTATCATGTATGTACATGTAGGGTCTCCCAAAAACAGTTCCACATACATCAAGTGACATTTCATCCAATTTGGCTTCATTAATATAATAAACACTTGTATAAATTTAATTTTACATTGTTTGGTTACCTTTTCTCTACCTCCTTGTTTCCCCTTTCTAATGGATATGGGCTAGGATTTTCATGAACCTTCAATGCAAATTTGTTGACTAAATTTGCTACTATGAGATTTTCCTATGATCCTGTGTTGAAGAGAGAATACATTTTTTTCTTCTTGACTAGAATCTTTATATGGAAGAGTTTGGTCATCTCCTTCTCTTCCTATTGCTAAAGGCTACTCATATTCACCCCCTTTTCACTGATGTTCATACAATTTTCTCATCGAAATCCAAGCTACTTTCCACCTGATTCCTCATATTCCTGGCTATGATATTTGTCTTCTTTGTTTCTTTCTTTCAGTTCTTTGGGTTGAGCTATGGATGTAATTTCTAGCACTTCTCCTCTATATGATCATCAATATTTCAGTGGTTTCAGTAGTTCATAGGATCTTTGCACTAGTGTGATGAGGTCATTTTCTTATCTTCCTTTCCCCCTTTCCACTTCATCTTCCCCTTCTTAGAAGCTTCCTAGTGTCCCTTCTACTTTGAACCACTTGACTCTTAAAGAATATAGGGTAACTCTATGTACTGTGATTCTTCTTGAATTGATAACAATTTGTGGATTCTTTTTACTTTTTCTTGTTATCTTAATCTTCTTCTTCTTCTTCTTATTAATGCATGTGTGTGTACTTCATCAAACTGCCACCAAACATAAGAACAAGAACACAAGATGTTGGCTCTCTACCAGGGCGAAAACCTCCCTTTTTTTGAGAGGAAAACCCTTTAGTAAGTTTCTCTTATTGAAGCTTCTTATTGATCAATGTAAAACCCTAGACCCTTGACAAGAATATCCTCCAAGCACAATTCAAATACTTCCTTCTTCCTGCACTTTGTTTCACGACACTTCTTCCCCCTTCTTCCGACACTTTTTTCCCCGACACTTCAGCCTCCTACTTCTTTCAACAATTGGTGATAGACCTTATTATGCTTAGTTCTAGAAGAGATATTTATCCTTGATCCTTAGTGAAATCTTTCACATAAGATGATGCCTTCCTTCTCTTAACCAACCGAGATCCTCCTTGATGTGAGGTTGTAAAATTGATGTGACTACACTACAACCCTAGTTTTTCACATGTGTGAGAGGATTCTCTTAGGTTTTGACCCTTTTCTTATTCGATTGAGAGAGTCTCTTCTTCGGTATAGTGGGAGGCCTTATAGGCCTTAGTTTCTAGTTCAAACAATGAGAGATATGGGACTGATATGTTGTTGTTGTTATGACCACAAATATGCCTCTTTTCTTCACACGTGTAACTATGTTTGACCTTTAAAACAACCCCTTAACCTTTGGTCTTGTATTCTCCTTCTTTGCTGCACTAGAGGCTCCTTATACTCATATTATTTCACTCTTTTATTGACTTCTCTTGCTTGCTAATTTCAGAGGTGAGTTCATTGTATTTGGATGAGTGGACAACCTCTCTATATATAGAGGATTGTCCCTCCTTTAGGTTGAATTGAGGAAAATATGCTGACTTGTATATTTCTTCATCATTTTCTGCTTGAAGGATGTCGTCACCAGGAAGAGACTTTGACTTTTCTTGGAGGTATTCCTTTTGACTCTAATACAATTATATACATGGTGTAACATGCCCTTAAGTTCTTCAATATTTTATTTTGACTCCTTGACTCACCTATAGCACTTAACATGTGATAGACCTATTTCAATGAGCAAGAATCTCATTGACATATATTATAAAATAATATTTCTTTTCTTGAATAAGTACAAATATCAAAAGTACATTTATGAAGACCGAACCTAGTTACATTTCCTTCAACATTGACTTCCCTTTCTTCTCAACTATGATTTTCAAGTACTATTCTTGCACACAAACCTCATCCACTGTTTCGGGTTTGAACAACATAATTTGATTTCATAGATGGTTGTGTAGACCCTCCAAATAGTTGAGGAGTACATCTAGATTGTTGGGAGAGATACCCAACATTATTGCCATCTTCCTAAATTCTCTGATGTACTCTTATACACTCTGTCCTTGCCTTTGCATGAAGTAATTCCATTGGATCCATTGGTCTTCTACATATATTATTGGGTAGAATTAGGAATTCATGAGGGTTTTAAAATCCCCCCACTTGGTTACTAGAGGATTGTCTTCCAACATATTGGTTTTCATGTGGCTTTCCCACCAAGTTAGGGCATGGACCTCTAATTGTAAATGAGAAAATGGAATTTGTTGTTCCTCCTCTATATGATGAACACAAAAATAAACCTCACTGCTGCAACCAATGATTTAATTTCAAAGCATCTATTTCACCTTGATATGGCTTGATATCCACCTTCACTTCCATTTTGAAGAGAGACTACAAATGGTTCATGATACTTGAACTCAAATTCTCTTTTCCAAGTTTCTTGGACTCCTATGTTTCTTCCCAATTCCCCCATTTTTCCTCTAATCTTAACTTTGATTTGGAACCCCCATATTCTCTTATTAGCCAAATCTTACTAGTCAGGGCCGCCATGAGGAGGTTCACATTATGGTTTATATTTGTGACTTGCACTTCTAGCCATGAAAACCTCTCCCTTGTCATATCTCAAGGTTTATCATAAATTAATTAGTTGGATTTGATTGGGGTTTTACAACTTTCTACTTAAATTGATGTGATCCAAAAATTCCCTCAAAATACCTAAAGAAACCTACTGTGATACCAATATGATCTCTAAACTATCATGAATATTCCACTAGATAATTCTTCATAACACATCTCTTAAAATAAACCATAAATCGACACTAAGAGGGGTTTCTTCCTTTAGATTCCCAATTTGTTATAATTGATTTGTTTTTAATGCATGCAATACATACAATGTGTAAAATAGATAACAATCTAACTAAAAACACAAAATAATCACAATAAAAACAATATATGCTCTAGGAATCCATTTGGGGAGAAAACCTTGTTGGAAAGTGAGGTTGCCATGTTCTCTTTTGTTTGGAATGTACACATGGAAAATGTTAGACCCTCCTGCACACTTCTACCTTACATTTAAAGCTCAACCCTCAATTAAAGGCATCTCTATAAATGGAGAGTGAAAGTTCCTAGGATTTGAGCTCCTATTCTGCTCAACCTTTCCATCTCCTGCCTCTTTCTGAATCATTCCATCTTACTCCTATTTCTCAGTTGCTTCCAATAAATTTCATTACATAGCTTCATTGTCTTGTCCTTGTACCTATATGTGACTACATATATATAGCAACAAACAAGTATATATCTATTGAGAAATTTTTTCTTGGCCTATTCCAAGGCGTGCATGTGTCTAAAATGGAACAAATCTAACATTCCATCCACATAGATCCTCATTACCTTGATCAGATTCCTCCTTAGCAACCATTTGTGTGTAAATAATATTCTCCATTCATACTATTGAGGAATGATTGATGATTCAATATCCACCTAAGACATGTTAAAAATATGCAGTTGCGGTCAAATTCCACTTTAGACAACTCACCTAATGAAGATAATAATTTCATTTAATTCCTCTTTTCGAGAGGACAAAAATCGACCTAAAGATCACTCAAATTAGATAAGGGAAAGTGTATTTACGAATAATATCCCACATGTGCATATTTGATAACGTTGACCCTCTTGAAAGGCTATAATACAAGTGTCCTCTACCTCATTTGGACACAATCATGAGACACTCTTCTATCTTGGTTTTTGTCCCACACAAATATGAGGCTTGTCTGTGGAGGAATAGGTTCACTCTGAGGTGAAATTGCAGGGTTCGAAGCTCACATTTCAGATCTAGGGTTTTGGTCCATAGTTGTAGGAAAAACACAAGATGGATCCAACCATATCTACTCACACATAATCTAATCCATGCGGCTAGAGCCTTACAGTTGCACAAACAACTCTCCATCCATGTGACTAGGAGTTAGAGTTTCAGATTTTCGGTTGTAGACCTAGTCGCTCATAGACCAAGTCTAAGAGAGAAACTAGAAAGTTATAATCGCTCGCTCACAGTGTTTTAGAGTGACTGGGATGCTAAATTCACTTTCATAACAACTTGAAGGATGCGATTGAGACTATGAGATAGATCTTGGTAGATCCGACCACAATCGGTCACTTGTAGTGCTTCAGAGAGACACCAGGAAGCTATAGTCACTCAGATGACTCCTCCTTCATGCGATCGGGAACTAAAAGATGAAATATGAGTTCATGAAGATTTCAATTATTGACAACAAGGTTAAATAGTTGACTGCAGCCAGTGACAGTTCAGTATAGACTTCAGAATCAATATTTTGAGTATAATCTTTGTTGGGTTTATTTCATGGATGTTATAATTATTTTTCCTGGATAGTTGCAAAGTTGAAGATATGGATCATTGTACTCTCTTTTGCTGAATCATTTGATGACAATCTATAAGAACAAGAATTTTCAAGGGTTTTCCCCATAGTGGATTTCGCTCTGGTCTTTGACCAATCCTGGTGTCTCTATGTGTGCATGCTTTTCTTCTATTGTTCCTTTATGTTCGCTGCATTGATGATGATGCTATTCATCTCTACATAATTACATATGCTGATGAATAATGATGTAAATATGAATAATGTTTTGATGTTATGGGATGAAATTAATGTGTTAATGAAGAAATGCAATTATCAAAGAAGAACAATATAGCCCTAAGAAAAAATAACATGGTTTCAAAGTTGGGCTGAAGAAAAGTCACGGAGATCACCCCCATGGAGACACCTTTGATGGAAGAAAGAGAAGATGGAGGAGACCTAACATAATTCTAGGGTTTGAAGAAAACCTTAGGAAATTTGTTTTAGGGTTTGAAGAATATTATGAGGTTAGGGTTTGAGAGAAACCCTAGCATGGTCAAAGTAAAGATGTTCAAGCACTTTTGACACATTTGATGAAGTCCTAGATGAGATAGTCTCTAGTAGGCTTGGTTGTTGATAAAGTTGATTGAAGGCAACATTGTTAAATGGACAATGGACAATGATGGATTTTGAAGGCTGGTTCAAGAGGGAGAGGATCACCTCTCATTGAAGATAAGTATTTCTTGACTTATGATGCTCCTTTATGTCTTTATTTTTGTCTAGACTTATGGATATGATTATCTTTTTTTATCATTACTTATACTTCCTGCATGTATATTTAAGTATTTGGGCATTTCTAACCTCCTTGATGAGATGTAATAAGAGGATCCTTCGTGAGGATCATTTGAGATGCAAGAAAGAAAATCTAGAGATGGAAAAGGGAAAGAGGCACTTGATGAAAATGTGACAATGTGCTACAAGCTGCCTATGTCAAATGAAAAGGTGCTCAAGTATTTGAGTACTACAAAGTATGCATGATATATTATGTTATGTTTCAGCTATAATATTAAATGGTAAGGTAAGCCCTAAGGTATTATGAATGTTTCATTCACAAATTGTTCTTGCATACATATGAAAGTGATTTGGATTCATGTTTCTTATGATGAACTGGTGCACCAGGTATTAAACATTTCGATCATGATGAACTTATTAAATTCTATAAGGCTACTTAATATTGATCTTTGATATATTGGCATACTTGATGTTTGGCTAAAATTTATTTTCAATTGACATACATAAGACATGGTGGATCTCATATATAAGGTTACCTCATTGATTTCCGTATACAATGGTATTGATAATGCTTGTGATGAGCATGATGAAAGTATGGAAAAAGGGTTAACACTCTTGTTGTTTTGGTAAAGTTTTATTGAATGACCTTACTTAACCCTATTGATAATTATAAGCATGGTAACCATGATAATAGAAGTATAAATATGATATTGACATTATATATCTTTTATTAATCGTGGTTATGTTTTGATGTGATTAGTAACTATGGCATATGGTAAAACTGAATGCCTTAACTTGATGGATTGACTTGATATAAGTGATATTGTGTTCATGATATTTGAAGTATGATGTCACACCTATCATCTTCCCCTATCATGTGACTCTAACTGTTGATGAAAGGTTGATGTGATGATGTAGTAGATGATGTTAGTTATGACCATGATGGCATTATATATCTTTTATTAACTGTGGTTATGTTTT
The DNA here is from genome assembly GCA_000404065.3 of Pinus taeda. Taxonomy (NCBI): domain Eukaryota; kingdom Viridiplantae; phylum Streptophyta; class Pinopsida; order Pinales; family Pinaceae; genus Pinus; species Pinus taeda. Next base: position 31,139 of record APFE030477670.1, read on the forward strand.
GATGTGATTAGTAACTATGGAATATGGTAAAACTAAATGCCTTAACATGATGGATTGACTTGATATAAGTGATATTGTGTTCATGATATTTGAAGTATGATGTCACACCTATCATCTTCCCCTATCATGTGACTCTAACTGTTGATGGAAGGTTGATGTGATGATGTAGTAGATGATGTTAGTTATGACCATGATGGATATGTGTTTGACCTTTATGATCTATTAGATTTGCTGATGCATGACATTACTATAGATAGGTTGATGACATGAATAAAGATGACTGAAATGGATTCCCATTTAGAGGGAGAATCTCTCCATAAGATCCCCTCTCATATTGTCATTTATATACTCTTTATTGTTGAAATATGATTTATGGGCATGGATAGTAAAAAATATGACATTGATGATATACAAGAATGTTTTGATATGAGGAAAGAGAGTTTCCCATTGTTCTAAGCCTTATCACATGAAAGCAAGCTTATAGGTGTGACTCTAGCCTCATAGCCACACAGATGCAAGCTCAAGGGTGCGACCAAGGCACTGAGTCAATTTTGAGCTAGGGTTTGGTAGTTGAGAGGCCACCATCACTCGCATAACATCTTGAAGAGTGCGACTACAATCTCCCAACCTCTCAGAGGAAGGTCTATGGTTACGAATATGCGTACAAGACACAAAAATGAAGTATTATGCATGAAATCAGTTGTTCACATGAAGGATATCAATACTAATGAAATGAGGTAGAAAACAAAAAGATCTATTAGAAGGAAAGTTTTAATGATTACTATAATATGAACATGAAAACTAAAATTGTGTTTGCAGATGGTCAGAATATGCATATAGATGTGTCAATATGTTTAAAGTTTGTGTTAAAAAGGTTTGACATGATTTGGTTGATTGATATAAATGAGTTGTATGATGCTTGATAATGACTTAGAACCTTGAATTGATGATTGAGATATGCTTTGGACTATAGTTCTCTCTATGATAGTAAATTTGGATTTGACCTGATGACAAATGATTTTATTTAACGATTGATTATTTTCCTCGATGACAATGCTATGCGGGAATAATGAACTTCAGTGATTTATATTGGTATTTGATAATGGTTTTGTATTGGCCTCCTTGTTCCTAGAACAGTGGTTGAAGTATAAATAGTTGTGATCCAGTGTGAAGATGGAACTTGCATGACTTATCATTGGTGTATCCATTTTCATCTAGTGATACAAAAGAATTGTATTATGATAATGAGAATGACTTGATGAAGCTTTGAAATACACAATTTTTTGGCATGAAAATAGATGACGTCATGAATTGATGAAAGCTCTCCATGTCACCTGGTCTAAAGAATTGATATTGTGATATTGATGACTTTGATTTGGTTCTGATCTAACATCTAAACTTTGATAAGCTGGTGTAGTTGATTTGATTGTACAATATTGATTTAAGTGAGGTTGAGCATGTTGGTTTGGTAATGTGTTATGGTTGCAATGATCATTGCATAAAGCAAGCTCCCCGATCCAGATATGTCCACATTGACAGTTATTTGGTGAAGCCAGGATGATGTCTTTTTCCAAACCTCTACTTCAAAAGTGTTCCAAGGCATGATTTTGATTTTGGATTTTGTTTTATATACTGATGATCTACTATTGACAGATAATGAACCTTTGAGTAAGAGGGAGATGGCTCTTGAAGCTCAAAATGATGAATAATGGAATGATGAATCGATTTCTGAAGTTGGGAAAATATAATCTATATTGTAAAGCAATATTGGAAAGTGGAAACACAAATCCTTGGGCACTTCAATTGAATTTCAAGATGTTGTGAAGAAATCTTCTTGAACCTAACTTGGAAATCGACAATTGTTTGAAGCATTGAAGTTCCATTTTGAACACCAGTCCATTTACACACACACACACATATATGATGTGCATAGAACTTGGAAGAATTTGTGATTGAGCTGCTTCATACACATTGAGTTTCCACCAAGCACCCTTCAAGATACTTGCATGAGACGATCAATTTTGATCTAAGATATTCATCCTACAATATGTGGCTACATGAATGTACTGATGATGTTTGGGATTATTATTTATGAGCACATTTGGATGCTACTTTAATATGAGATATGCCATGATATCTTGGATAAGAGGTCCATAGCATGATCGAGGTTGAGTATGATGTTTCTAGCATGGCTAGCTATGAGGCAGGATGAAGAAGCTCCTTAGAGATCTGTCTGAACAATTTTGGATATGATATGGATACATTGTGATGATAAAGAGTGGGATCCAATTGGCACAGAATCCCATATATATAGTTGGGACAAAGATACTTCAGTATATTGAGACAATGTAGTTGTTCAAGATAAGCTTAGACTTGTGGTTGGAACCTCCTTGAGAGGGAGGATGAACATGGTATCCTTTTGTGATTTATATAATTATTTATGTTCTAACATGATATTTTATTTGATTCCTTGTATGAACAGGAGAGAAATGCTATTGCTACATGATTATCAAGTTGATACCAAATATAAGTATGATGAGAGAAACACTGATTGAGGACACTGAGCTAAGTCTTGCTCCCTTGTTTTAGCTCTCAGGGTGTGGAATTGAGATAGAGTGCTCCTGGGGTTGAGGGAACTCTGGAAAATAGGGTATCACCCCTATTTTTTACCCATAGGGTTGGATATGTTTCTCCCCTATCTTCGTAGGGGTGGAGATGCTACTCCGCTATATGATCTATGCAGAGTATACCCCAGTTGGCATCATACCCATAAGTAGGGCTTGTTGGGAGTACTAATCCTCGTTTGGCCAATGGGTTGAGAGTGTTCTTGGGGTGTAAAACCCAAGTTGATTATGATGCAAGTGTTCTACCACATGAATACTTAAAGTCATCGATGGGAATATTAGCAGGCAATAGGATTGGGTTGATATATTCTCCTATATGTGATTCTAGGTTGAGAATGAGCTCCCCGATGTGATACTAGGGTTGAGATGTGCCCCCTTGTGTGTTTGGATATCCTATTGCTTAACATGGGGTGAGAGAGCCCCGTAGGAACTTCCCCACGGTCATGGACACAAGGTGAGAGTGTACAATAGGACCTTCCTCATTGTCATTGGTTTCCAGGTTGAGATGCACTCCTTGATGATATGCTCTTTGATGATGATGCAAATTAACTCCCCATTGATGAGATTCCTTGTAGTAGCCTGCTGACAAAGATAAAGGGTAATAGCATTATGAAAAGAACATGGTAGCTTAAGCGCCCCTCCTATAACAAATTGTTCTTCTTTTATAATCGAGAATGTTTAGCATATGAGCAGGGACAATCAAGAGATGAGAAATAATAAGAAAGTGATGAATTAAGATGATATGTGACAATATGTGATGTTACTTGAGATTGGATATGATGACATGATTCCATGTTGATCGATGGTCAGATATTGGCAGGTGGAATTATCCCTAGTTTAATGGGAATGTTAAAAATATGCAACTATGGTCAAATTTCAATGTAGACAAATCAATTGATGAATATAATAATTGCATTGAATTCCTCTTTTTGAGAGGAATAAAATCGACCTAAATATCACTCAAATAGGATAAGGGAAAGTGTATTTATGAATAATATTCCACTTGTGCATATTTGATAAGGTCAAACTTGAAGAAAAGTGGACCCTCTTGAAAGGCTATAAATATAAGTGACCTCTACCTCATTCATACATAATCATGAGGCACTATTCTATCTTGGTTTTTGGCTTGCATAGGTCTGAGGCTTTTCCGCAGAGGAATAGGTTCACTATGAGTTGAAATTGCAGGGTCCGAAGCTTGCATTTAAAATATAGGGTTTTGGGCCACAGTCGCAAACATAACACAGGATGGATCCGACCGTAGCCACTCGCACAAAAGCTCATTCGTATGACTAGATCCTTCCAGTCATACAAACAACTCTCCATCGATGTGACTGGGAGTTAGGGTTTTAGATTTCCGGTTGTAGACCCAGTTGCTTGCAGACCAGGCCTAAGAGAGTGACCAAAAAGTTATAGCCTCTCGATCATAGTGTTTTAAAGTGCGACTAGGCTGCTAAAGTCACTTGGATAATAACCTGAAGGGTGCAACTGAGACTAAGATAAATCTGGGAAGATACGACCACAATCGTTCTCTTGCAGTGGTTCAGAGAGCGACCAAGCAACTATAATTTCTCATATGAATCCTCCTCCATGCGACTTGGAACTAAAAGATGAAATCTCAATTGCCCGAATATTTTTCTCAGTGACCGCAGGGTTTAGCAGTTGACCGCAGTTAGTGGCAGTTCAATACATACTTCACAATCAATATTTTGAGTATAAGATTTGTTTGGTTTATTTCATGGTGTTGTAGTTGTTTTTTCTGGTTAGATGCATATATGAAGATACAGATCATTGTACTCTCTTTCTCTGAAACATTTGATGACAATATATAAGAAGAATAATTTGCAAAAGTTTTTCCCATAGTGGGTTTGCCCTAGTCTTCGACCAATCCTAGTGTCTCTATGTGTGCATGCTTTTATTCTATTGTTCGTTTATGTTCTGCTTCATTGATGATGATGTTATTGATATTTCTACATAATTGAATATGATGTTGAATAATGATGTAAATCTAAAAATTTGAATGATGTTTTGATGTTATGGGGTGAACTTCGTGTGTTAATTAATAAATGTAATGATCAAAGCAAAGAAAAATATAGCCCTAATAAAATTTAACAAGGCATCTTCCTATTCACATTAGCAATGGGAACACACACTTGATTCACAAAATTTGTTGCAACTCTGGCAATTTCTTCTTGGTTTCTTTTGATAGTGTCGTGTCTCTCTTCAAACTTCTTCAAAGCGACATGACATAATGAGATTAAAGTGACAAGGGAGTGGTAGGAAACAAGGCATGAAGAAGTACCAAATAAGCACAAAAGTGGTCACAAATATTTCCTCCCTTATGTTATCCCCTATAAGATCCTCCCTCACTCCTCCTTGCTGCATATATGCAATATCCAAAGGTGAATATGGAAAATATCCAAAACAAGTTTCATATGGGGACTTACCAGTTGAAGTGCTGATTACTTTGTTATAAGAGTGTTGTATATATACCATATTTTCATACTAGGCCTTCGGATGCTTCTTATTGTAACCCCTCAAATGCTGCACTAAAGTCCCGTTGACTACTTTTGTCTAACTATCTGTCTGTGGATGGAATGTTGTATACCTATATAGCTTTATGTCCATATTCTCTCACTATGTATTCCAAAATGCATTGAGAAATATTGTGTCCTTGTCTAAAACAATGCTCCTTGGTATCTCAAAGTGTGCCTAGACCTGTACAAAGAAAATGTTTGTTTCTTCTTTCACGTTGATGGTCTTTTTATAGGGCATTGAAACACACATCTTACTAAACTTGTCAACTACCATGAATAGGTAGTCATGTTCCTTCCTAGTTGTTGGTAAACCTCCTACAAATTCCATGGAAATTATTTCCGAGTGACTAGTGAGTACAATTAAGGGATGATATAGACCCTATTTATTGTTACTAGGTTTTCTAGTACAACAAAGTAAGCATCCTCTTATGAACTGTAACTACCTATTCTTGCATCTTGGGCCAATAGACATACCTATAAAAGTTGGCCAGTGTCTTCCCTACACCGAAGTTCCCTACAACCTTGGAGGAGTGATACTCTCTAATCAGTTGCAATCGCTCACCTTTAGGAACACATAACTTATCCAACCTGTAGAGCACCCATCTCAGAGATGGTAGTAAACTATGTTATCACCATCATGCACATGACTTTGGCTCTGAAACTACTGGAACACCTCCTTGAAGTCCTCATACTATGAATTTGCCTCTCTATATGCATCATGGGTGAATGACTCCATGTGCATCAGAGTTCCCAAAGATATAATCATTGATGTGGGTGGATTTGAAAGCATGTTGTCCAACTTGTTTGTGCTTCCTTTCTTGTACTTGATCACTAAATGAAACAACTAGGGAAGCTTCGTCCACTTGTAAGGCCTAGTCTTATGTAGCTTACTTTTGGCTATTGGTGATCTCTGTGGATTACTATCTCCTTTCCCATCAGATAGCATTTCCACTTCTTCATAGCTTGCACTAGGGAATATATTTCCTTTTCATAGGTAGGATAGTTAAGAACTACCCCATGAAATACTTCAAAATGGTAACATATAGGCCTTCCTCCCCATATCAAGATTGCTCCCATAGCATACCCATTTCCATTTGTCTCCACTTTGAAGGGATACTTCAAGTTTGATAATGCCATATTTGGTTCTTGACTGATCTTCTCATTTATGTCCTCAAAGGCCCTCTACTAACCCTTTCCCCATTGGAAACTCTTGTTTTTGGGTGTGGAGCCTGATTATCTTCCTCGTTCAGAGGTCTTGTTTTTCAGCTAGATGTATACCCTAGGTAAACTGTACACCCCTCCTTGCAGGGGGGTGCAGGGGGGGAATTTTCCTCCCTGCGGGGGTGTGGGGGCTAGCAAGCCCCAGATAAGGGTTTGGGGGCAACGCCCCCGAAGCTAAAAATAAATGAAAAAATGGCTTGTAAAACATTATAATTTTGTAGTCAATCTAGGTTGTTCATTAGGCGGATGATCTGACGGTAGAGGTTATGTTGATTTAGGGTTTTTTCCCTTAGAAGGCAACCCTCAGTTTATATGAGGGAATTGTATTGCGACTATGTATTATTATTCTGAGTGAGAAAGGAAGAGGGTATTGTGTGAGAGAAAAGAGGAAATTACAAAGGATATGCTATAGGTTGTATCTATTCATTTTGCTGGATAATATAAAAGGAATGATTGACTGTTTCTCCCTGGACGTAGCCCAAATTGGGTGAACCACGTATATATGTGTTTCTATTGTTTTATGAATTTTTGTATTTTTGTTTTCACAATATTATATGTGTTTCATTGCTCCATTAATTAATTTCTAACAACAAGTATCAGAGAAGAAGGTTTATTTGGTTGATAAACTCACAGGAGAGAAGGGTTCTTGGTTCAAGTGGGAGCAATGGTAGGTTTAAGGTCGAGAAATTTAACAACCAAAATCACCAGTTGTGGAAGATGAAAATGGAAGATTATCTATATCAGAAAGATCTGTACCTACAAAATAAAAGAAGTTGACAAGTATGACAAATGAAGAAAGGGATCTTCTTGACAGAAAGGCACTAGGAACAATACAACTGTGTTTGGAAACATCAGTGGCATTCAACATTTCAAAGGAAATGACAACATAAGATTTAATGGCGAAATTGGAAAAAATATATGAAAAATCCTTTGCCTCAAATAAGATATTTCTTATGAAGCATCTATTTAATATGAAGATGTCAAAAGGTGGATCTGTTGCTGATCATTTAAATGAATTTAACATGATTACTAGCTAGTTAAGTTCTGTAGGGGTAAATTTTGATGATGAAGTTAGGGCTCTGTTATTTATGTGCTCATTACCAGAAAGTTGGAATGGATTAGTTATGGCTATTAGTAACTCTGTCTCTAGATCTTGTACTTTAAAGTTTGATTATGTTGTTGGTGCCATCCTTAGCGAGGATATGTGAAGGAAAAGCTCTGATGAGACATCAGGTAATGCTTTGACTGCAGAGACTAGGGGAATAAAAATGGAAAGAGGGAGGATCCCATGAAATTAGAATAAGTCAAGAAAAGGCAGATCCAAATCGAGATCAGGGATAGTGTGCTGGAAATGCGGGAATAAAGGACATCTGAAAAAATACTGCAAATATTGGAAGAGGAAAGAAGGAGAACGACAACAAGAGAACAATCATGAAGCGAATCTGATAGGTGATGTGTTGCAAGATGATTTGATTTTTTTCATTAGATAATATTATTGATGCCTGGGTGGTAGATTCAGGGGCCTCATTCCATGCCACACCTGATATAAAACATTTTCGTGACTATGTTCAAGGAGATTTTGGATAGGTTCTTTTGGGTGACGATAAACCCTATAAAATCATTAAAATGGGTAAGGTATTTATAAAGAAACAAATTGGAAACCAATGGTTATTGAAGGAGGTAAGGCATGTTCCAGATCTGAAGAAAATTCTAATTTCAAAGGGGTAGTTAGGTGGTGAAGGCTGTGTAACTACATTCATAGAAAAAACCTGGAAGGTCACTAAAGGAGCCTTGGTAATAGCAAAAGGATAAAATGTTGGTATGTTGTATTTATGTAATGGTATTTCTAATTATGTTAATGCATTAACTTCCATAGGAGAAAATATGACATTGTGGAATTATAGGCTCAGGAACATGAGTGAGAAGGGGATGCATATTCTTCACTCAAGAAATTTGTTGCTAGGTTTGAAGCATGTTGATTTGAATTTTTGTGGAAATTGTGTTTATTGAAATCATAAGAGAGTTAGAGTTATTAGAGTTGGGAAAGAACATAAAGTGAAAAAGTAGAGCTTCTACATACAGATAATGGGGACTTTCTCATGCATCATCTCTCAGTGGCCCTCGCTATTATATTACTTTTATTGACGATGTAAGAGGAAAACCTGAATTTATTGTATTCAGAATAAATTTGATGTATTTGATACTTTCAAGAAATGGAAAGCTTTGGTTGAGAATGAGACAGGAAATAAATTGAAGTGTCTCAGATCAGATAATGGAGGTGAATACCGCAACAAAGAGTTTGATAACTACTGTTTAGAGCATGGAATTCATAGAGATAAGACAGTTCTAGGAACACCATAGAAAAATTGTGTGTTAGAAGGGATGAACAAGATAATCATGGAGCGTGCAAGGTGCATGCGGGATTTCCCTTACAATTTTGGGCAAACGCTATAGATATTGTTGTTCATCTAATAAAGAAAGGGCCTTCAAGTTCCTTGGATGGTGTTATTTTTGAGGAGGCATGGAAAAGTAAAAAGGTAAACTACCCGTTTTTAAAGACTTTCGGTTGTGAAGCTTTTGTCCACATTAATAAAGAAAATAGAAAAAAGCTTGAGGTAAAATAAAAGAAATGTACCTTTATTGGATACATTGTAAATTATTTTGGTTATCACTTATATGATTATGAAAATCACAAAATCATTAGGAGATGAGATGTCATATTCAATGAAAAGGTCTTGTATAAGGATCAGAAGCAATAAAAGAAACATGAAAGGAAAACAAAGAATACAAAGTGCATGATGAGATCACAAAAAAAGTAAAGGTGTTTGAAAATTATAATGATCAACATACACAACAACAACAAAAACCATAAAGCGATAGGCACCTCAAACACCTGAAAGTGGTGTTAGAAGATTTACCAGGATAAGTAGACCCTTTGGACGATACTCTCCTTCATTATATTATGTATGTTTGATTGCTTCTGTTGAACCAGAAATATATGAAGAAGCAATGCAGGTAGAAACCATGAATAAGTAGGAGGAAGAAGAGATGGACTCCTTGATCCATAACTAGACTTGGGACTTAGTCAAGTTGCCAACAAGTAAAATAACATTGTAGAATAAATGGGATTACAGGCTAAAGGAAGAAGATGGAGGAAAACAAAAGTATAAGGATAGACTTGTGGTGAAGGGGTTTTCACAAAAGAAATGTATATAATTTGATGACATTTTTTCTCCTGTTGTTAAAATGACTTCAATCAGAACTATTATAATTCGAGTGGTAGCAGAAGATTTTCATCTTGAGCAATTAGATGTAAAGAAAACCTTTCTCCATGGGGATTTGGAGGAAGAATATATATGCAACAACCACAAGGGTATGAGGACAAAGGGAAGGAGAAATTAGTGTGCAAATTGAAGAAGAGCTTGTATGGATTAAAACAGGCTCCAAGGCAGTGGTATATAAAATTTGACAGGCTTATGTCTGAACAAGGTTATACTAGATGCCATACTACCATTCTATTTATATTAAAAAGAAAAATGATGGCAGCTATATTATATTTCTATTGTATGTAGATGACATGTTTGTTGTAGGGTCTAACATGTAGGAAATAAATATGCTCAAAAAAAAATTAGCAAATTCATTTGCAATGAAGGATTGGGTGCTACAAAATAAATCCTTGGTATGAGAATAACTAAAGACAAGAAAAATCGAAAATTAACATTGTCTCAGAGTGAGTACATAGAAAAAGTGTTGGAAAGATTTAATATGCAGAATGAAAAACCAGTTAATACACATTTGGCTAGCCATTTAAAACTAAGGAGATGTGTCCCAAGACTCATGAAGAGATGGATTATATGTGTAATGTTCCATATGCTTTAGTATTTAGAAGCTTAATGTAGCAATGGTTTGCAAAAGGATGGCTATTGCACATGTAGTGGGAGTTGTATGAAGGCATATGAGAAATCCATGAAAAGAGCATTGGGCAACAATGAAGTGGATTCTCAGGTATTTGATAGGTACTACAAATCAAGCATTATGCTTTGGTGGTTCAAACATTACTCTACAGGGATATGTTGATGCGGATATCGCAAGTGATAAAGATAATAGGAGGAAGACCACAGGGCATGTGTTTACTGTAGGTGGAAAAAATGTTAGTTGTGTTCCAAAATTGCAAAACATTGTTGCATTTTCAACAATGAAAGTAGAGTATGCTTCTGCTACAGAGGTTGGTAAGGGAATGCTTTGGCTACAAAGGTTTATGGATGAGTTTGGAAAGAAGCAAGAGACGGGTAAGCTATACATTGACATCCATAGTGTCATTCATCTTGCAAAGAACTCAACATTTCATTCCAATACTAAAAATATACAATTCAAGTACCATTTCATATGGTCAGTGTTGGAAGATGGACAGTTGAAGCTAGAAAAGATACACACTAGCCAAAATCTTGTAGATATGTTAACAAAAGTTATAACCAGGGAGAAAATAAGATTCTAATCAGTTGCAATTGATCTTCAAGTATGATGATGAAGAGGAGAAACAACCAGGTCCAAAGTGGAAGCATTTTCCAACAAATGAAGCAACGATGGAGTTGTTGTAATCATTTTCCAAGTGGGAGATTGTTGGGTGTGGAGCCTGATTATATTCATGATTTAGAGGTTTTGCTTTTAGCTATATGTATACCCTAGGTAGATTGTAAACCCCTCCACGTAGGCGGGTGCGAGGAGGACCATCCCCCCCAGATGGGGGGTTTGGGGGCTAGCGGGACCCCAGTGGGGGTAGCGCCCCCGAAGCTAAAAATAGATGAAAAATTACCTTGTAAAATATTGTAATTTCATACTAAACCTGGGTCGTTCATTAGGCGAATGATATGATTATAGAGGTTATGTTGACTTAGGGTTTTTTTTCCTTAGAAGGAAACCCTCAGTTTATATGAGGGAATTGTATTACGATTGTGTGTATTATTTTTTGGAGCGAGAAAGGAAGAAGGGAATGTGTGAGAACAAAGAGGAAATTGCAGTGGATTTGCTTTAGGTTGTATCTCTTCATTTTGATGGATAATATAAAAGGAAGGACTGGTTTTTTCTCCGTGGATGTAGCCCAAATTGGGTGAACCAAGTATATCTGTGTCTCTCTTATTTTATGCGTTTTTGTATTGTGTTCCACAATATTGTATGTGTTTCTTTGCTCCATTAATTAATTTCTAACACTTTCCACTTGTTGTTATGGCATGGAAAGGTGTTACTACCACTGAAAATGAGGCTATGAATTTCCAACAAAACACCTAACCTAAAAAAAAATTAGTAGGCACCGACCATTTCATGATGGTGTCCATATTGGTAGGATCTATCTTCAACTCTCCTCCACCTATCACACACCCCAGATACAATAAATATCGTTGTGAAAACTCACACTTCTTGAGATTTACTAGAAGATGGTGCTTCTTTAATGTCTCTAAAAGTTGCTTCAAATGTGAGATGTGCTCCTCCCAGGTAGAACCATATACCAATATATCATCCAAATAAGAAATAACAAATGAATCTATAAAAGGACATAGTATATCATTCATTAACCTCATAAACATAGCTAGTGCATTACATAGGTGGAATGATATGACTAACAAATCATACAAACCTTTATTGCTTTTTAAGGCGGTCTTCTAGGTATCTTATTCTCTTACTCAAGCATGGTGTTATCTAGACTTTAATTCCAACAATGTCAAGTATTTTGATTGCTACAAATGATCCAATAGATAATTTATTCTGGGGTGGGTACCTGTTCCTGAGCGTGATTTTTTTCAGTGCATTGTAATCAATACACATCTGCCAAGTCCCATCCTTCTTTGGCATACTGAATATGATTGAATCACATGGTGATCTACTCGATCGAATGACACCCTATTCTAGTAGTTGATGTAACGTTTTATTCACCTTTATTCTATAAGAGATTGTTTGTTAAACCCAATGTTTGGAAATGGGGATTTTAGCAATATTTGGATCTTGTGCTCCACTTCCTTCTTAGGCGGTAGCACTTTAGGCTTCTGGAACAAATCCACGTATTCTTATTACAATTGTTCTAGTTCTTGATTTTTTTCTTATTACACCTTTCTAGGGATGCCTTTTCTCTTATTGACTCTTCTATAGACTGATTTTCTTTTAAAAATAGTAAAACTGTTAGGCCCCTATACTACTAGTGTCACCCCTTATTGTTATTAGTACAAACCACTTATTATATTGATGTACCCATGTAGTGCCCATATTGTTACTATTGTGCCACATAGAAGCCCA
>APFE030477670.1:45640-204165 GCA_000404065.3 Pinus taeda
GATATGGAAGGCTGAAAAGCCTGGAAATCTATTTGGAAATTTAGATGGTATGGGATTCGTGGCTGAAAGCAAGTCTGAGAAAGCAAAAGAACATTCAGTGTCTGCTCTTAAGCAACCGGTTTGGAGAAATGGAAGGCGACCACTGCAGTTGGAAGAAAACCGTCGTGCTACTTACAGGCCATTTAACCAACTAGAGAATGGAAATGACTCAATATTTACTATTCTAGATGGGGAGTCAAAGCAGCTAATCCCTATTGGAATTCGGTCAGAGCATGCTTATGCAAGAAGTCTTGCTCGGTTTGCTGCAAACCTTGGACCAGTTGCCTGGAAGATTGCAGCTCAGAAGATAAGGAGAGCTCTGCCCCCAGGTGTCTCATTTGGCCCTGGATGGTTCAGTGATTATGAGGCTCCTCGTCGTGCTTTATTGTCACATGAAAGAATATATGTGGCATCAGTGTCCTCTTCCACTACCTCGCCAATTGTTCCAGGTGAAACCAAGATTAAATCAAATAACGCTAAAGATAATCCCAGACTAAGAGATGAAGGGCTCCCAAAGAACTTAATTTCTGAAGGCAGGACTGTTACATCAGCTACAACAGCTTTGTCAACAAGACAGTTGGTTTCAAATTCTGCAATATGTCAAGGGATAGATAATTGCCAATCTATTCGTAATCCTCAATCTGAAGTGATTGGGCATGGCACATTAAATTCTAGTGGTGATGGAAGAGCTAGTTTGCCTTCTCCGGAAGTAAAACAAGGCTCCATAAGGTCAGGTTTAACTGTTACCACATCCAGTGACCTAGCCCTTGCAGGTACAAAATTTGGTTTAGAAGTAACACAGTCCAGATTACTTGAAATGGTCTCAAGAAATAGCACACTCATGCATGGGGCCTCATTAAAGCAGGCTGATGGTTCAAGGTCCATTGCCAGTCTTCAGGTAATGAAATCTGAAAATATGACAAATGACAGTGATGCGCGTGGTGTTGCCAGAAAAGCAAGTGATGCATCAAAACGTGGGTGTAGTTCTCCTGGTACAAATATTGCAGTCACCACAGTAAGCTCTTCTCTATGCAACTATCAAGCTGGATCGAGAGTTTTGCAGGGACATCAAGTCGCAAGTAGTCAAGAACATGCTAAGCAGGACTTAAATGGTTTAGCTAATTTACTGCATGGCAAGATGCTAGCATTACATCAAAGAGGTTCTAATCTGTCTGCAAATACCCCAGTGTTGGTGCATTCATCAGTTTCATCAGCAGGGCCATCTATAAAACGAGATGATGCCACAGTGCAGGCATGGATACAATCACAAAATGCACGCCTGGCAGATGCAGATGCTACTTCTAGAGTCAGGTTACAGGATGCACCGAATCCTCATATGGAGCAGCTAAGAAATCGATCAATTTCAACGTATCTCATCAGGTGGAAGTACTTACCAGCAGAAGATTCCACATGGGACGACATGAATTTTATACAGAAGCATCAAGAACTACTCAAGCGTTGAGGACAACACTTTTTGAAGGAGAGGGGCATGTTAGGCCCCTATACTACTAGTGTCACCCCTTATTGTTATTAGTACAACCCACTTATTATATTGATGTACCCATGTAGTGCCCATATTGTTACTATTGTGCCCCATAGAAGCCCACTATTATTATTATTGTGCCTTACATTATTATTGTTATGTCGGCTCTGGTTATGTTATGAGCCCTTAGACTCCTATATATAGAAAGGAGTCTTTTCATTTGTATCATCGCAAGAATTGTTCATTTATGTAATGTAAAGGAGGTTGCCCCCTCGAAGAGGCTGAATTCTAAGGTGTTGATCTATCTTTTCTTGAGCTGGTTTCATAACAAAAACATACTTTTTGCTTGAGTTGATAGATTTCTTGACTTGGTTGACACTTACTAATGAAATTTTTTACTTTCCTTAATCCATGTTAATGGAAAAGGATTTCCCATCCTTTACAAGTCAATACTAGTTAACTCTCTACATGAAGATTGCATCTTGCATGTACATGTACGAACTTCCAAACACCACTATGCATACATTAAGGAGAACTACATCTAGTTCTACTTCATTCATAAAATAAATATTGATAGCAAATCTATTTTTTTACTATTTTTTTACCTTTATCTCCACATCATTATTTACCCATCCCAATGGACATGGGCTTGGATGATCACAAAATTCCAATCCAAACTTGTTGAACAACACTGCTATAATGAGATTCGCCTGCTATCCTAAGTCAAACAAAGCATTAATCTTGGACTTTTTAACTTGTATCTTTATGTGGAAGAGTTTGACCGTTTCCTTGTCTTCCTATTGTTAAAGGCTTCTCAAATTCACCTACTTCTACGCTGACGTACAAATGATCTTCTCATCTACGTCTAAGATGCTTTCAACCTAGTTTCTAAAATTAGTGGCCATGAGATTCTTCTTCTTTGCATCTTTGTTTTTTCTCTTCATGTTAAAATGTGAATGCAACTTCCAACACTTCTCCTTTGTATGACCGTCAATGTTTTAGTGGTTATAGTGTAACAATGTGTTTGTTGGGATATTTACATTGGTGTGTTGTGGCCACCATATTTTTATCTTCTCCTCCTTTCCACTTATTCTTCCCCTCCTTAGAAACATCCTGGTGCTCCTTCTACTTTGATCCACTTTATTTTCCTTTCTTTTGGCCTATGTTCTCTAGGTAATATGCCTGTACACAAGACTTGTCTACCGATTTGGGATTGAAAAACATCACTTGCTTCTACAGATGGCTATGTAGATTCTCTAGATACTTAAGGACTACATTTAGGCTCTTTGGGGAGATAACCAAAATTGTGGCCATATTTCTAATTTTATAGTGTACTCTTGTACAATTTTCCACTGCTTTTTCCTCAAATAGTGCCACCAGATCCATTGGTCCTCTACATCCTGATATGGTAAAATTATGGTTTTATGAGGGTTTTAAAGTCCTCCCACTTAGTAAATAGAGCATACCCATCCAATTTAAAGGTATTCGTGTGGATTTCCCACCAGGTAAGAGCATGGCCCTTTAATTTCAACTGCATAAATGAGATATTATATTCTTACTTTATAGGATGAACACTTAAATAAGCTTATGATTGTTGCAATCAATGATTTAGATTTAGAGCGTCAATATCACCATGATATGGCTTGATATCGATCTTTACTTCCATTTTGAATATGAACTATGAATGGTTCATGACACTCGAACTGGGTTAATATCTTTTGGGTCCTTTCTTTCATTTGTTCTCCTGATCTCTTGTTTGATCAAACCTCTGTGTTAGAACCCCCATATTCACCAAATAGTTTGAAATTATTGGTTAGGGCATCCATGGGGAGATTAGTTAGGGTTCATATTTTCAGCCTATGTCTCTTGCCATAAAAACCTCTCCTCTGTAGGATCACGAGGGTTATTCACAAATTTGTCATCCATGACTAGGGTTTTATGAATTTTGGTTTAGCGGATATAGGTACCTAGAAAATATCCATAATATATCCAAAAAAACTTGCACCGATACCAATATTATTTGTAAAATACTATGGATATTCCACTAGGTAGTTCATGACAACATATTTGATAAAATTATACTTAAAAGTCCAAAATATACACTATGAGGATTTATTTCTCTTTATATTTCTAGATTTGCAAATTACTACTTATTTCATATGCATGGAAATTATTATGTAAAAAATAAAAAAACAATGAAATAAAAACTTACAAACCATGATTGACTCAAAATATAACTAGGGAAACCCTTTCGGGAGAAAACCTCGCTGGAAGGTGAGGTCACTTTGCTCTCTTTCTTTGAATACAAAATGATTATGAGTACAAAGAAGTAGGTATTGTGGCTTGTGGGATACAACAATGCACAAATCATCTTTGTGTGCTCTCTCTGTATCCCTCTTCGATACTATACTCATTTATGGAACAAAATTCCTTCGAAAAGAATGACACCCCTTTTCCTCCTAGTGGCCCGTTATAACAAAACCCGATAGCCTACTAGTGGTTAGGTTTTACTCCTTAAACCCTTAAACTAGACTTACAATATTGAATTTTTTAGATTATTCTTCATCATGATCATGTGGCTAGCCCCTTTTCCACTAAAAATGGGGGATGATGTGGCATCCTCTCGAATTATGGTGGTTAATTTCAATAGGTCAACTTTTGGGAGGCATAAATTTCTCATACGAGCTCCAATTAAGATGATTCTTGCACCATTGGAAAGGTATCAACATGTAGATTATGGAATATAGGTACATAGGACCACAAAAATTGTTTATTTAAGGCCTTAAAATGGCTCTTGAAGTTTTTGACCCAAAAATTTCCAAACTTGGGTTGTTGGTAAAATTGGTGTTGTGCATCGGTTTCTCCACCTTGTCTACTCTAAAATAATCAACATGGATGAAAAATAATATAATTATCCAATATATATCATGCCATAAAACCTTAGTTTATTAAAACTTTAAGTTTTTCTTGATTTGATGTTTTTAGGTAACTTATTTGCATCTTCTTTGGCTAAGCCATAACATTTGTATTGACCCACAAACATCTTAAACATGAGTCACAAGCATATTAAACATGAGTCATGAAATTACTCCTTCATCCACCAAAAAACCATAGTCTTTTATTATTGAGTCACCAAATTTTCACCTTTTTCATAATTCTGAACACCCACTTTTAGTCATTTTATTACACTTATTTTCTTGTCTATTACCCATCTTGATGTATTTCTTCGTGAATGTGCCACAATAATATTACTAATGCTAAAGTAGTTAATTATGATTATTTTCCTTTAAATTTGATGAATTAAAAAGGATTATTTTTGGCTTTATTGATGATGATTTTCATTGTGTTGTTCCTATGGCTTTTATGCAGTTATTGTAACTAACCTTCATGGTTAGCCTATCTATGCAACTCTAGAAGAAATTAGAGAACATGGATTTTTTTCCTAGGCATGTTGACATGGATTTATGTTACCTAAATCATACCCATGTTGACTCCACAATTCTCCTCCTCATGATCTATAGTTTGGACAACTCATGCTAGATAGAATTGGGTAACAAAGTTTAGGCATGATTTTTGGAGAAATGAAGAAGAATATGGAAAATCCATGACATGGGTTTTGTCCTTAACATCTTGAACTAGGTGAAATTCAAGCGATGTCTCCAAAAAGTTCATGGATTGGGAGATATGTGTGGTGTACTTTAAAAGACGTCTTTCTTGTTCTAAACAAAACGATCAATTATAAAATGAACTAAATGAAACCTATTCTCAGTTGATTGTATGTTAGATGGATTATAATCATATATTTATTTTTTATACAACTAAAATCTACCAAAATCATGAAAATACAATATTATGTAATTTTTCCACAGTTATATCAGTCTAGATTTGGGGGAATTCGTTCTAATTTACCCCTTTTATTCTTTATATAAAATGTATGGGCATACCAGAGGGGAATAAATAGTCAGAGAGAGAGGTTGGAGTAGAGTAGTTGGGATGTTTCCAAATATTACAGAGAGAGTAGCTAAGATTACTAGATCATTCACCTCTCTGCAATGAAGAGATTGTTGATCATTGGTGTTGTTGGTTATGTATTGTTCAAAATTTCAATTTCCCTTTAATGGAAGTACTAATTGCTGGTGTTTATAGGTCATTGGTGGATTGATTACATTTCTTGTCCTTTTCACAATGCAAAATAGTATAGTTTCCTTTCCTTTCAATTATTACAGTTGTGTGATTTTATGTCTTGCCTTATTTATATTACTTATAAGTTATGAGGTTTTGTGTGAAGAGTGTGAGTAGATTTAGGATCTTATCCATTTTACCTACCTTTTATTTGGTTTGGTATGCATTTACTTTCTGCATGAGTTATTTACTTTTTGCATGAGTGATTTATTTTCTGCATGAGTGATTTTATTTCCACATGAGTGATTTTATTTATGCATGAATGTCCTTAGATACATTTGAATTTCCTACTTTGGTTTCCATTCGTAGTAATAAGACAGGAAGAATATCAATGCCTTGAAATCTGCACTACAATCTAGTATCTTGAAGTTTACAACCACCTTGGTTTACAATTTAATGTCAAATATTTAAGTAATTATATCCACCAACATTTTTGGCACTCTTGCCATGACACAAATCTTGGAAGAAATAAAAAACATATCTACACTTTTGGGAGGAATAAAAGAGTAGGAGACTCAAGTGCAACATCAAGAAATAAAATTGGATCTAGAAGTTCATGAAAAATATCAAGAAGAAGACTCAGAGATTTTCCTTGATCATCCTCACTGCTCTGTAGAAGAAACCAAAGAGTAATAAGAAATCATCGAGGGAGAGTAGATAATGGAACTTGATATTAAGGATTTTCTTTCATTCCTATCACCAAATCCTCTATGCATTTAGAAGAGCAATCAACAAGCCAAAAAATATATTTTTGGCATGATAAAGGACATGCCAACAATTACTAGTGAACTAGAGAGCCAGGGATATGTAGATTACATTGAAGAAAATTGGTTCCAAAAGATTTTTAGCACATGAAATTCCTCCATCATCCAACATATCTTGGTACAATATCATCTAGACTAGCTAGACCCTCATATTCTAGTATTCAAAGCATATCTTCCAAATTTGAAAATGATTGTATTTGTAATTCTATTAAATACATGGCTTCTTTGGAAATATTCCTACACTTGATAAGATGCTTAATATTTCAAGTAGAGTAGAATAGTGTAGATGAATAAATAATTAAAACATTAAACATAAATATAAGTCTATTCGTGAAAACTAAGACACTAGCGTAGTTAGAAAAGGTCTTTTCTTGAAAACCAAGATACTAGCTGTAAAAGTTTTCAATAATCTCTCCATTATGTTGTTGGTCCTTTAAAATATTTATATGTGATTATGTTAGTTGATGTGGGATGCATTAATTCCCTCCACCTAATGAGTCTTGACCCATCGACCTTAGTACATTATCTAGGTTCAAGAATAAAGACTTATTTTAGTATCTTGTGGCTTGCATACATTAATGGAAGGTTCTTTAATTTGCAATAGTGTGAATAAATCAATGTCCTTTGATTGTCAGATCTTGTAGGTGACTCGACTTCGACTCATTAATTTATACCTAGAAATATGTACTAAGGTACCTTGACACTCATTGACATCAGTGGTGAGTTTTCTCACATTGGTTAATGATATACATTAATGGTCGGTAATCCAATGATCTCTCTCCATGCTTAAATAAAACACATCCATTCACATGGAAAGATTTGCACCATAGGTTTGATTTCAATGAATATTTAGTGAATAACTCAACAACAAGTACAAAATTTTATTTTTTTGCAAATAGGAAGGCCATAGAAATGGTTGTACAGTCAAGGCAACAATAAATTTAGCCTTCATCCTCTCAGAATATTCAACAACCATTTGTAGGAGTTGTTACTTTGTAGATGTTGTTACTCCATAGGTTTTGTTACATTATAAGTGTTTCTACTCTACAGGTGATATTATTCTGCAAGTGTTGTATCTCCACAGGCGATGTTACTTGACATGTGTTGTTACTCCATCATTTCCATGATGACCAACAATGTGTCTATTCAAATATTTCCTTAATATTAAATATTTTTCAATAGTTTTCATCATTTTGGTCTTAGGTTCAATACAAAATTTAGCCTCACATAGTTAGCATTTGGTAGTCAACAATCAACCACACATAGTCAACAATCATTAGTTAAGTAGTCAAACTCACAATTAGCAGTCAACAATCAATAGTCATTGGCCTTTTAACACAATAATTGAAATACATCAACGCTCTGTTTTAGATCAACTCAATGACACATAAGTCTTATAACTATTTCTCCTCTTGAACATGCTTGGTAACTTCAAGAGGTAAAACCTGAGGTAAAAGCTAGCTTGAATCTTTTTAATTTGTTGAAAATTAGGTGAGACTACTGTAACCCCGTCAATTCATTTTGTTTCATGTGTCTCTGCCTTTCAAATCTATTTCATACCCAATCTCCTACCATTCCCTTAACCCATTAGTCTACTTCAATCAACAAGCATGATTTATTTCTTTCTCAACATTTGCATAAGTCTTGACTATTTACATATTTTATTTCAATCCCCAACATTTTGACAACTTGAGGAGTATATTCATTTTTTTTGGCACTGGAATCAATCCATATCGAGTGATTATTAGTGCCATAAAGGTTGTTGAGAAATGTTACATCTGAAGGTGCAAAACTTCATGTCGAGCCATGAAAACATTCATTCTCTTCCTCTGTTTGAGGGAATAATTGATCCATTCGAGGCTACAATGTTTAGTGGTAAGATTAGTTGGTTGTTTTCAAATAAAGAGGTATGAGGAGATGACAAATTGATAGTTTGTTTGTATTTTTGTCACAAATATACACATACAATCTAACTTATGTAGAGAAGCATATGTGAAAATTAACAATATCTACAACATAAAAGCTTTGAGAAACAACTCAGTGTTGTAGTAGCTTTTAAATGGTCAATCTTGTCATCTATCTAAATGACCTTTTGTGGCATCATGTGAACAAGATAGGAGAAAGTGCAAGGTGTTGACTCTCATGTTGAAAACTCTACCTTGTTTGCATGAGGACATGCAAAAGTGCAGGCTTGGGGGAGAATGGTTGAAAAATATGCTCTAGCTTGGTGTGTTGAAAACAAATATAAGCAAGAAAGAGAAAGGTAGAGTTCCATTTGAGGCTGTCAAGGAAAAGAAAAATAACTTTGGTAATTTATCATTCATTCACATTATTTTTTTCATACAAAACATAGAAATTGATTCAAGGGTATCTTCCAAACCATGTGTCAGATGGCCACGGAATTTAGAGGAGGGAAGCATTAAGGTAGGATAAACAAACTTGAAAAATTTAAGGGAAAACTGGTTTATAATTTTTGAGAAATTAAACATCATCACCTAGAACTATTTTTCTTATATCTAGATATAAATACGTCAGATAGCTCTTATTTTTGGTGAGGAGAAGCGTTAAAATAGTAAAAATTTTCTCACAAAATTTCATCAAAATCTAGTTTGTATTTTTTGAGAATTTGGTTAACAAAGTTTGTTTCTACACGTGTAAAGTTCGCTGCAAATCTTGTAGCAACTTATTTTTTATATCTCTTGATATGTGCATTGGTTTATAGTGATTTTTTGTAGATAAGGAAATTAAATGGTGATAAATACACCCACTGAAAATCGTCTTAATATGAAGTGTTATCTAGATGAATTGCCAATTTCTTTGAATCTACTGCAACTCAGATCATTGCAACTCCATCGGAATTGTTAAAATGATACTTTTAAAGGTATGTTGGCTATGGGAATTAAACATAATATTGAAGGTTTATTTGCATGACAAATCTGATGGAATTGAGAAAGTATCAATATGCAACTATGGCAAGACAAGAGGAATCTATCCATTGATGCACTTCAATTCTAGTTGGTGCCACAAGCAAGGGTGCCATAGTGGCAATTTTTGCAATAAACATGAAAGTTTGGTGTGTTTGTAGTCCTAAAAAACATGAACTACAATCTTTGCTAGGGTAGAATGACAAATTGTGAGAGTTCCATGTTATATGGTGCTCATGAAACTAACCAAAATAGAGTGAGGATGGAAAATTGCATTCCATTGCACTTGTTGTCAATGATATGCCTAGTACAACCAAGCAGGTTGGTCGCAATTGAAATTTTGGATGACTATCCACTTTCCACTCTATATTTTTTTCATGATGTCATTCAAAAGTACAAGCATGGGGGAGATGCTAAGTCACCAAATATTCACCTTTTTCACCATTTTAAACACCCATTTTCAATCATTTTATCGCACTTATTTGCCTATCTATCACTTGTCTTCTTGTGTTTCTTCGTGAATGTGCCCTAATAAGCTTACAAATGTTAAAGTAGTCAATTATCATTATATTTTATTTTTTATTTTTGATGAATTAGAAAGGATTATTGTTGGATTTACTGATGATAGTTTTCCAATTGTTGTTCTTATGACTCCTATGCAAAACCTATAATTAGCCTCTACGGTTGGCATATCAATGAAACTACGAGAGAAACTATGTAATAAGGGTTTCTTTCATAGGGATTTTGGCATGGATTTATGTTACCTAATTCATACCCAAATCGACTCCATAAGGATTCAACTCATGATCTATAGTCTAGACAATTTGTGCTAGGAAGAATCAGGGAATGAAGATTAGGAACAATTTCTCGAGAAAAAAATAAGAATCTAAAAAATCCATGACATGGGTTCTGTCCAAAAAGTAACCAATTAGATGAATTGAAAGGGGTTTCTCTAAAAAGTCCATGGATTGGGAGATACACACGGTTCTTTGAAAGGGTTCTTCCTTGTTGCATTTGCTAGCAAACTACAATCCAAATAGAGTGAAAAAATAGAAATGAACTAAATCAAACCTATTCTCAACTTATTCTATGTTAGATGGATTATATGTAATCATATCTTAATTTTTTCTCTAACCAAGATCTACCAAAATCTAGTAAAGACGATATTTTGTAATTTGTCCATAGCTTTGACAATCTAGATTTGGGGGAATTGGTTCCAATGCACCCCTTTGCTCCTTTGTATAAAAATTATGGGCATATCAGAGGAGAATAAGTAGTTAGAGAGAGAAAGGTTAGGGTAAAGTAGCAGGGATGTTATAAGATTGTTGAAAGAGTAGCTAGGATTTCTAGATCATACACCTCTTTCCAATGAAGAAAGTGTTGATCATTGGAGCTGCTAGTTGTGCATTGTTGAGAATTTCCCTTTAATCAAAGTATTAATTGTTGGTGTTTATATATAATGGATGGATTGATCACTTTTCCTATCCTTTTCAAAAATGAAAAGTACTTTAGTTTCCTTTCCTTTCAATGCTTACAGTTGTGTGGTTTTACTTCTCACGTTGTTTTCATTACTTAAAATTTATGAGGTTTTGTGTGAAGAGTGTGAGAATATTGAGGCACCCATCCATTTTCCCTACCTTTTAATTGGTTTGGTGTGCATTTACTTTCTGTGTGAGTGTTTTAATTTCTGATGAGTGATTTAGTTTTCACACGAGTGTCCTTAGATAATTATGAGTTTCTTGCTTTGGTTTCCATTCTATAACAATAGGATAGGAAGTCTATCAATTCCTTGAACTACACACATATTGTGTATCATCTTGAAGTTTATGAACATTTTGGTTGACAATTTAATGTCAAATATTTAAGCAATTAAATCCACTGATAGTTATACCCTTACAGTGAATTTTTATCGTAGGATACTTAAGGGGTACTTAGCTTAAGATCATTATGTTACTTGATCTTCAAGCCCTAGTACAGAGGTATTATGTGTGTTATAGATTGTCCAGGTCATCTATTGAGGCTTTGCCACTAGGTTCTAGATTTTTGTTGTAACAATTTTGGTGCCATTATTGGGGAGGAGTTGAGTCGTTCTCCTCGAAATAAAATTTTTATGCTTCAACCTTTCCTTGATGAATATATCTCACATATTATTTTAAAATTATCATTTGGAAACTACATAATCTCATATAAACTTTGGTACCTATAGTTAAATACCTAATATAAGATTGGTTATTCATCCTAAAATCAATAAAAGAAAAACGACTCATTAGTCTCCTGCAATTAAATATCTCTTCAATAATCTTTCCAGAGAAGCCCCAAAGGCCAAGGCCTGACTTACCAATGCTTTAAAACCTTTGGATATATCTACTATCCAATGATATCCCAATTAGATGCCTAGTAATACTAACGAGTTGTCATCTAAATTATTTGGAAGTAACATAGCTCCTATTGAGGAACATACAAATGAATTTTGTAAATTCATGGGTGGATTTATTATTGAAGATGAAGATGTTGTCTTGAGGATTTTTTCTCTCTCCTTAGAACATAATTATCAATCTTGATTTAGAGACTTACCTAATGATAATATCAAAATTTTGGATGAACTCATACATGCTTTTACTAAAAGGTGGACACTTACAAAAGATGGAATGTTAGTGATTGCACAATTTCACGAGGTAAAGAAGAAAGAGGTTGAAAATGTTGTAGAGTTTAACCAAATATGTGGAAATTTGGTTAAAGATAATTTCTAATAATCTTAAACCTTCACAAGATGCTATTTTACTTCGATATAGTAGAGCTTTTGATGGTCAATTTGGTTTTATTCTAAGAGATAAATATCCTAATATCTTTTCTCAAGCTAGAGAGTATGCTATTAACATTGAATAAAAAAATTTAGTTTCAAATATTTATATTTTCTATAACCTTAGGGAAAAAATTAAAACCAATTCTAGAACCATGAACCCTGTCAACCTTGTTAAACACGAACTATAATATTTTGTTCACAAATTCGATAAAATAACTAATGAAATTATTCAAGGGAAATTTTCTATTGTGAACACGTTGAATATTTTGGAAAATGATATGGTCCCTTCCATAATTATCCTCCTAGACCTCAATTTAATAACAATAGGCCACCAAGAAGGAACCAAGATCAAAGCAATAAAATTACTCCTAGAGAAAATGTTCCTAATAATTTACATCCAAAAATTGTTTATCAAGAAGATGATTGAAGAAATTTCAACCCCCACTTCGGTTATTAGTTTTCCTTATCACTCCATGCATTTAGTTTTAAATCCAAGCATGATAAACATTCTAAAATCTAGAAATGACAATATTTTTTGAAAACACAAATTTAAAGATTTCACAACTACTGAAATTGCAAAAATAAAGCACAAAAAAATTATGACAACCATACACAGAAAATAACACAGTGATTTTTGGTCAATGTGACCTTAGAAAAACCCCCTACAACTCTTGAGGAAAACTAGTTTGAGAGCTCTTCTTTATTTCTGAAAATGCTTTTACAGAGAAACTAAAATTCCAGCAACCACAAATTACAACTTATCTCGATTTACGTCCTAGAACTCCACCTCGAAAATCGTGTCAATCAACAAACAACCAAAACATAAATTTTCCAGAAATAAAACAACATTAAATGTTGTACGACCTACCTCAAAAAAATGTGCCCAGAACTTGTTGTACAAACTGTATAGGCCATATGGATTTCAGCAGTACGGTTGCCTAAAAAATTATGCCCAAATTTGCCTCGAAATTCGTGCCCTCACTGCTGTCCCTCTTCCTCGATTTTTGTGCCTTTCTCCTATTGTACAATTTTACCTTGGGATGCGTGCCAATAAATGTTGCTGCCCAGATTTGCTGAAATTTCTTTTTGTTGTTCTCCTTCACTTCCTCACTGCTAAAAATTTTTCTCCTTGCTCTCTCTTCTCTTTCTCTCAAATGCTCATGAAAGAATGAAATTGATATTTCTCTCTTCTCTTCTCCTTTTACTCTCTAAATGACCTTTTGGGTTACCCTAAGATCTAATGGTTGAGATTCATTTAGATCTAGGGATGTGAATAAATGTGCATTTAATTCACACTTTTTATTTTTTTAAGTCACCCACTTAAATAAAGACCCACTTAGCTTTTTATTTTCATAGTCACTTTTTCACTTTCTAATTCTTCATTGACTTTAATAAAGTCACATTTAAATTAGAATCTAACTTTACCACTTATAAAGTCACTTTTAAATCAAATTGACTTTACCACTTATAAAGTCATTTTAGGAGAAAAGTACAGATAAATTTGGACACTTTTCCCTAGGCCAAAGATCAAAGCCTTAGAGAACCACTTGTCCTCTGGTACCCAAATTTTAACACTCCCTCTTACCGAGGAATGTGTTCCTCACCACTCCCATCTTGTCTCTGAAGTAGATATGCTTGCCCCATCATAAGGCTTTGGTGAAAAGGTCCCTACTTGCTCATTTGTGGAAATGTACTCAAGCTTGACAACTCCCTTTTGGACATAGTCTCAAATGAATTGATACTTGATCTCAATATGCTTTGACCTGTCATGAAAAACTAGATTCTCCATGAGTTTTATGCAACTCTGATTATCATATTAAATTACTGAAGGTCTCAATTCCTGACCAAATAGACCAAACAACATATTGCGAAGCCATATGGCCTCACAAATAGTCAAACTAGCATCCATATACTCTGCCTCAGCTGAGCTCAATGCAAATGGTTGTTGTTTCTCACTGAACCATGACACATCTACCGAACCCAACCCAAAACAACACTTGGAAGTACTCTTCCTATCTGAAGCACAACCTACCCAATCTAAATATGTGTAACCTGCCAGTCTCACTCCATCACCCTATCTATAATCTAGACCAAAATCCATAGTCCCCTACAAGTAATGAAGAATGTGTTTTGAAACCACTAGGTGCACTCTCCTGGGCTCACACATGAATTGACTCATAGTGTTAACTACAAAACATATATCTGGTCGAGTGTTGACCAAATACATCAATTTACCAATCAGTTGTCTGTATAGAATAGGATCCACCAACTCGGAATCAGAAGCGTGAAGCTTCTTCCAGTTAGTGATCATAGGTGTAGACATGGGTTTGCAGTCCTCCATGTGAAATATTCTAAGAATACCCACAATGTACTTCCCTTGTCCCAGGAAGAAATTCCCCTCCTCCTGCCACACCTCCAATCCCATAAAATAATGCATCAATCCAATATCCTTCATCTCAAACTCTTAAGCAAGATCTCTCTTGAAACCCTCAATGAGTCTCTCTACACCACTGATGATCAAGTCATCAACACACAATACCAGAATGAGAGACTCCTCACCCACCACAATGAAGTATATGTTCGGATCAACCCCACTCTTTGTGAAACCCAACTGTTGCAAGTATGTATCAATCATAGAGTACCAAGCTCTAGGATCTTGCTTCAAGCCATAGAGTGACTTTTTCAATCTAAATACATGGGACTCCTTCCCATGCACCTCAAATCCCTACGGCTACTCAATATAAGCCTCCTCCTTAATGAAGCCATTGAGAAATGTAGTCTTCACATCCATTTGGTGGATCTTCCAACCCATCTCTGCTACAATCGTATAATGGAGTGAATAGATGTATACCGAGCTATGGGAGAGAAGGTCTCCTCATAGTCAACTCCCTCTACCTCTGAGAACCCTCTCACCACAAATCGAGCCTTGAACTTTTCAATGCTGCCATATGCAACATGCTTTATCTTGTAGAGCCATCTATAAGTAACAATTGATTTACCTTCAGGTCTCAGCACTACCTTCCAAACATCGTTCTTCATAATAGAAGAATACTCCATCATGGCCTCTCTCCAGACCTGCTGGCTGGATGCCTCCTCATAACTAGAAGGCTCGGAGTCAACAATGCTTGTTACCAATGCCATGTAACTACATAACTGCTCAGGTGGTTTAATCTCTCTAACCTATATCTTTGGCCCATCAATCGATGTGGCCTCATGTAAGGTATCTTAAAGCCAATTGGGCTTCCTCTTCCTTGAGCATACTTCTCCCATCGGAGTGAAAGAATCCTCATCGTCATTAGAAGCCTGAACTCTTGAAGGCCTGCCAACTAACCTCATGCATGAATCCGTGCCTGTAGATGCTGAAGTATCGTGTGAACTGTCCATTAGTGGAATACCCTGTGAATTGATCTGTGGACTGCCCTGCATGCTACCCAAAGAACCACCCACCTGACTCTGAGAGCCACTGCTCACTGATGGACCTAACACTGTAATTAATGTACCTCCTAATCCTTGGCCATTAGATCCCTATGAATGACTTAACTGCTCCTGAGGGTCTGGTGACTCTGGATACTCTAAATCTCGTGACCTCTTGAAAGTTCTCTCCTCCTCAAACTTCACATCCCGCCTAAAAACCACTTTCCTCTGCATAGGAATATAAATCCAATAAGCTTTCGAGGTCTCGCTATAACCCACAAAGATGCCCTTGTCTGTAGTGAGCTCTAGATTAGTCTTGTTCTCCTCGTGGACATAGGAATATGTAAGGCACCCAAAGATATGAAAGTTCCCAACATCATGCTTCTTCCTAGAAAAATCCTCCTCCAGAGTCACATTCCCCAAGGCACGATGTGGACTCTTGTTCTGCAAGTACACAACATTGTGGCAGGCCTCTTCCCACAAAAATAAAGGTAACCCTTGATCATGAAGCATGGCTTTAGTAGCCCCTACAATGGATCTGTTCTTCCTCTCCGCAACCCCATTCTACTGGGGGTTGTAAGGAACTATGAACTCCCTCCTAATGCCTGCCTTAGCACAAAAATCAACAAACTCATAAGGGTATACTCCCCTACATTGTTTGACTTGAGGACCTTGATCTTCCTACCTGTCTAGGTCTTCACAAGAGCTTCAAACTCTTGAAACCACTTGAAGACCTCACTCTTGGTCTTCAAGAAATAAATCCAGGTCTTCTTGGAGTGGTCATCAATGAATAATACATAGTACTCATAGACACTTAAGGATACATGAGACATCTGACCACTCACATCTGTATGAATCAAGTCAAGGATCCCGGTCGCTCTACTGTCACTGCTGGGAAAAGGGGATCTAGAAAAATTCCCCTTAACACATCCGATGCATACATCAAGGTGATCAGAACTGAAATCTAGCACACCAGGGGTGATCTCTCGCAATGTACTCAAGGCCCCATGATACATGTGCCCCATCCCGCGGTGCCAAATCTCACACAACTCTGAACTGCTATATCTGTTGTTGGTCCTGTCTCGAGTGCTGTTACTCAATGCCATCAGGGGCTAGAATGAGAACTTATACACCTTGACATGGAACACACCAATCACTCTAACTGAAGAAGTTGGAGTTTCCCTAGGATATATAAGCACCTACCCTTCGCTGAACAACACATCATACCCTTTGTCCTCAAGTGTTGAGATGAATATCAGGTTCTTCTTCATTCCAGGCACATATAGAACATCTGAAACTTTCAAGGGAGGTTTGGGACCCTTATCAAATGTCAATGTCCCCAAACTGACTACTCTAACCATGTTGTCATCACTAAGTACTACCTCCATATTAATATCATCCTCTAAAAACTTTGAGAAGTACTCTTTGACTCCTGTCATGTGGCAGGAAGTGGCACTATCAACATACCAAATGAAAGAAGATGCTTTGATAGTAGTGGGGAATGCACTCCCTTTGAACACGTATGGTAGGTGATATTGCACTAGTGGCTTCACAAGATATGAACCCAAACTCCCGATCAAAGCTCTCTGAGAAGCTTTATATCTCTGCAGAAGCTTCCATAGGTTTGTCTCCCCCTTTCTTGTTCTTCTTCTCCAGACACACAATAGCATAATGTCCTAACTTTTGACAGTTCCAACATTTGACTTTGGAATAGTCCTTCTCCTTGTTCCATTGCTTTCCTTTACCTTTATCTTTGCCTCCATTGCTGGAATATTGCTTCTTTTCTCTGCCTTCTTGCCTCTTGCTAACAATGCCACATTGTCATCCTCCTCCACCTGTTTGGTTGCTCCAAGATGGTTCTTTCTGATCTCATTCTGAATGCAATCATCCCACAACCTCTCCCAATGGGGAAGGTTTTCCTGTGAAATAATACCATCCACAAAATTCTGTCAAGTCTTGGGAATACCATTCAAAGCAATCCTCACCAACTCAGTGGGTGCAATTATCTCACCTACGGCTGCCAACTCATCTCTGACTGAAGTGATCTTTGTGAGGTATGTTGTAGCACTGTCAGTCTTAGCCATTTTAATGGCCTTCAGTTTCTCCTTTAGGACCATTTTTCTATTTTCATTTGAGCTCTAGTAAAGATTGTTCAAGGCTGTCCACATCTCATGTGCACAAGTATTCCTCTCACATGAGGAATGGAATGATCATCGGTTCCTTCCAGAATCAATCTTTTTGCCCTAACATTCTTTTTATTAAATTCTGCCAACTGTACAGGGTCAGCAGGTACTACTACTGGATTCTGTGTGGTATTTACCATAATGCCCCAGAATTATGCTTCCTCAAATATGCTCTGGATTCTCTCCTTCCATGCACTGTAGTTGTTCTACCCATCCAACCTGTCTTCCACTCTCAAACCCAAAGACATGTTTCACTGTCCTACCAAACTGAAATTTTCAAATTTTTCGTAAAGGTTTCTGTTTTCTGTTTAAAAATTAGTTTGCTGTAATTTTCACTTCGTTATCCCAAATTGCACTTTTCAGCCAACCAAGCTCTGATACCATGAAGAAATTTCAACCCCCACTCTCATTATCAGGTTTCCTTATCACTCCATGCATTTAGTTTGAAGTCAAGCATGATAAAAATTCTAAAATCTGGAAATGACAATATTTTCTGAAAACACAAATTTAGAGATTTCACAACTGCTGAAATTGCAAAAATAAAACATGACAAAATTATGACATCCACACATAGAAAATAACACAGTGATTTTTGGTCAATGTGACCCTAGAAAAAACCCCTACAACTCTTGGGGAAAACCAATTTGAGAGCTCTTCTTTATTTTTGAAAATGCTTTTACAGAGAAACTAAAATACATAGTAAAAATTCCAGCAACCACAAATTACAACTTATCTCGATTTTTGTGCTTAAACTCCACCTAAAAAATTGTGCCAATCAACAAACAGCCAAAACAAAGATTTTCCAGCAATAAAAAGACATTAAATAATGTATGGTCTACCTCGAAAAACATGCCCAGAACTTGCGGTATAGATTTTTGATGAGCCTCATAAATGGGTAATTATATGGGCTCATTTTACCTCCTAACCTAGTCAAATCAACTACTCTCTTAGCTTATTGTATGATTTTCTGATTATATTTATGCTTATAGGGTGAGTTGAGTTAGTTATTATGCCATGTGGTCTAACATGTATTTAATGCAGATTATTGATGGATTTCAAGGTCAAAGTCAAGGATGTAGTGACCAAAATGCAACAATAAATCGAAGTAGACAGAGGAGAGGAGTTATAGGAGGGAATCCCCCTCATTTATTGCTCTTCACTTCGCATTCTCCTTCATTCATCTTGGAGTACAAGCAGTCGAATCATGCACTAGAAGACAACCGAGCAAGTGGAAGACACTTGATAGTTATATCAAGTTTTGGGAGCCAACCCTCCTTGATTTTAAGGAACTTGTTGGTAGCTTCAGATGTATAAGTAGAGAGGCCTAGGGCCTCACTAGGGTTGACTTTTTTTTGCTTGTGTAAACTCTGCTCAAATTTCGAGCTTACTATGTTATGAAAGTTTTATGTAATCTTGTTATTTTTTGATAATGAAGATGGAATCCTTTTTGAGCTAGCACTGAGTTGCCTCAGAGGGCTAAATCTCTTGGGTTAGGGCCCAATCTAAGTAGCCAAGCTCCTTTTGACTTGTATTTGTATGCTTTACTTTATTTTGTAGATTAATTTGTCGTTAGATGTATTTCTCTTATGGTTAAGAATAGGTTGCTTTTGATGATTTAGTAGTTTCCTTTCATTTGTTCTTTCTATAGTAGGTCAAGCAGTGATCAGAGAAGATTCAAAAGGATAGAAACAGTGCCTTGGCCTCTCTTCCTCCCTTTGGGACCATGATTTGAGGCAAAGACTCTCTTTCTGCCCCAAAAACACAGATTTTCCTCATTCCTAGGACTTCTAGTGTTTGCAGCTCTCTAGTAGGTTGATAGTCCAGTTTTGCTTTGCTTTAGATCTTCTTTATCATGTTAACTTCTTGATTTGCAATAGTCCTTTTGCATGCTTTCCTTTCTTACATCATTTCCCAACATTTCCTTCTATACATCATAGTTTAGGCCATTTTAATGCAAAACTCTGTTTTCCTAGAATGCACTCATTTCATTGGTTGCTTGATTTTCTTGGTTGATTGTTAGTGTTTATGCAATAGATCTCTTCTAGCAGTAGGCCAACTTACCAACAACCACACCCTCCACCTGATCCATGCCCTATAGGACTCCCAAATCTCACTTCAATTTTGGCCTAGTTTCCTTCATTTTTCATAGAACTTCTTCCTCTCTCCTTGAGCAAACCCAATCATCTTTCTCTCTCCTAGTGATTCATGGTAGACCTTAGGCACCCTAACACTACATTCCAACCTTCATCCACATTTTCCACCCACTCTCACACCCTCAAAACAATGGAAATTTCTCTCAGCCTCTTCCTATAGGCCTCCTGTAGTTTCCTTGTTTTCCTCCTGTAGTTTTCCTGTGTCCTCCTGTAGTTTTTCCTGTAGGCTTTCTTTTGAAGGCCGAGTGTGGGAAAAGAATCTAGAAGGCCACCTAAGACCTCCTAGGATGCATCCACACCATCCTACATCCTCCCAAGCTCCAGAACCACCCTCTAATGCCACCTGTTCGCCGCCACACTCACACATAATAAATTAAATGCATGTTAAATTCACATAAAAATCCAGAAATATGTTTTTTTCTTATTTACTTCCAGAAATAGCATGGTTAGATGTTTTTTACTTCCTTGAGTAGGTAATGGCATTTCCTTCATGGTTTTCATAGTGTTTTTGGCAAAAGTAGAATTAGCTTGTTAATTAGGGTTTACTAGGTTGCTTTACATTCCAGTCTTTCTCCTTTCTACAGTTAGAATAGCATATGTAGAGTAAGCTTTCTTTCCTTTCATCATACATATAGTTTCTTCTAAAATCTATAGAAGTTGGCTTGAGCTTCTAGTGATCTTGTGCTGGCTGACCAAGTGACAACCTACATTGAGAACTAGTACTTGTGCATATAGCACCGATGCTTCCAAGTTTGTTATGAACTACTAGGTTGATAAAAGTAACGTTGGCAGCCCAGGAGTTACAACATTCTTGCTGCAATACTGGCGCTCACCACTTTTTGGTGCCATTGCCGGGGAAGCGTCGAAGTATTATGTGATTACTTCTTTCTTCTATTTCCTATTGCAACATTCTACTAATAGTTTATTTCAGCAAAACTAAACTAGTCATTTCTTTTCTTTCAATTTTGCATTTCCTTGCTTTCATTTTCAATTTTGCAAATTTCCATTCAAAAAGTTTATTTCAGCTAGTTGCAATTTTTTTTGTTCAATCACAATTTCAGTTTTTTTAGGTACTTTCAGTGTGGGGAAAAACCAACCAAAAATATTTCCTTTCATGTCTCATAGGAATAGAGATAACTCAGGAATTTTATTTCCCAACGCCCCCACTTCTTCACAAAACCATCCTTCTCTCTTCTTCGGTGGATGTAATCAAGAAGAACCCTTAGGTGAACAACCAGACATATTTGAAGAACCTATAGGGGAAGAAAAAGAAGAAACCATTCCTTTGGAGCCAATGCCTGAAAAAAGAAATGCTAAGGAAATGGAGAGAGAATAGAGGGTACCTTCTCCATTTAGGAGACCAATGGGGACACCAAAATGAAGAATATAAGTCCTTCAACCTTACCTCACTTCCATGGTCTGACTACAGAAGATCCTATCACCTTCTTGTTCGAGTTTGCTATCATCTGTCAAACTTATGACTATGCAGAAAACGAGAAAAAGTTGAAATTGTTCCCTTCTACTCTGAAGGACGCAACACTGCACTGGTTCATAGGATTACCTGTCAATAACATCACAAATTGGGCTCAGATGCAGCAAGCCTTTAACGACAAGTATTGAGAATATTGTAGTTCAAAAGATACTAAAGAAGAAATCTTCTGAATGACCATAGGAAGTGATGAGTCCCTGGAAGACTATGAAGAGAGATTACAGCTTAGTTACAAAAGGGCTAGGTATGCACTTGACCTTGAGTCTCTGAAGTTGGTCTTGCTCAGGGGAATTCGGGAAGACCTTTTAGACACCCTCCATCTACTAGCTAGGGGAGACATCTAGCAACTATCCTATGAGGACATAAAGATTGTTTTTAGAAACCACTCTAGAGTAGACATAAAGAAAGGTAGGGGGAGTCAACCCATAGCCAGTACCTCTTCTTCCAATTCACCCATTAAAGTTGAAATTGGAAACATGCTAGAAAAAATCAAGAGTGAGATGCTACAGACTCTTTCCATGCAAATGGATACCTTACATATCAAAATAAAACAAGAGGAAATAGAGAGGGATTTGGCCATTTTTTGCCCTAGATGCTCTAGAAGGCATCCTAGGAATGAATGCCCATTGAACTCTATAGAGATTTGTTCAGTCTATGAAGAAGATCATTCTACAGATAAGTACCCTTCCTTGCTCGGACTTAAAGCTATATACCAAGGGGTTGGAGGAGTCATTGAACAGATCTATTACATAAACCAAAAGAGGCCGCATGGACTTAGACCATACCAACAGGGGATGTAAGGGACATCTCAAGCATACTATAACCCCAACCAAGTCACCTCCATACCTTCTTGGGCCCCCCCTGCTCATCCTTCCTGGTCCACGCCTCCTCCTTGGTATTTCACATCTCAATATCATGCCCAACCAGTCACCCATTCATTTCAATCCTAAGCTCAGCCGCAACCTTAGTGGAATGCATATCATCAGGGGTGGAGGCCCCAATACAACTCTATTCCCGCTCTTCTGCCTCCACCACCTGCCTAACCACAACCATTACGTTCTGGTCCACCAAGGCAACCCCAAATGCCTACCCAGCCAAATCTAAACCCAAACAACAGACAAGCTCAGCAAGTGTATAGTGGGGAACCATCATGCCCAACTTATGCAGTGAGGATTCAAAAAATTAACTTACGATCCAAGAAAGTTCTCCCAAATAGCCAACCTCCACCCAGGGAGGTTGAAGAAGATAAAGAGGAAAGCGAACCTAAAGCAAATCCACCCTTTCTTGAGAGACTATCCATGACAATCCAGCCTGCCCCAGAAGAGACTGAACTCCTAGGAGAATTGAAACATTTATGTGTGAAGATACCACTTCTCCAGGCCATAAAAGATGTGCCTATCTACATTATGTTGATCAAAGAGAAGTTCTTTAGGCATCCAGGAAGGCGCGAGAGAGATGCCCAAACCATCAATGTCATAAGGAAACTATTCGACCTAATGTTGGGGAAGATAATCTGTCAAAAATATCTGGACCCTTGAAGCCCAATAGTTGATGTCCATGTCAATGGCACAATGGTCCCACATACATTGATTGATCTATGAGCTGCCATTAATGTGATGACAAAGGACACAATGCTCAAACTTAACCTCCAAGGCTCCTTAACGAAGACCACGACAGTGTTGTAGTTAGTAGACCGCTCCACAATTACCCCTGAGGGGATTGCAGAAGATGTGATGGTCTCCATTGATTCTTGGGAGTACCCTGTCGATTTATTAGTTCTCCAGCCAAAGAAAAAGCTCACTGGGTATCCTCTCATTCTGGGAAGACCCTGGTTGGCTACAACCGATGCCTACATCAGCTGCCGAGCTGGGAACATGATCATAAATAATGGGCACATGTCCAAGCAGTTAATCCTATATCCTCCTACCCAACCCTTGCTAGAACATGATCTACCTCTCTGGGTGGGGGAGGAAGATGAGGATGAAGTTTATTCTACACCACTTTGTACATTAGAAATCGCCATGGGGGGAAAACCGTAAGATGAGGATGATATGATTGAAAATTTGATTCAAAATCCACCTCCCAGTGTATCACCATTAGAAGCCATAGTAAGATAAACCCAAAACAACCCTTCAACTGATCTTTGTGTGGCTGAGCCCACTTAAATCCGTGTTAAAAATATAGATTTTGGCCCAGAAAGAACATTGAAAATCAATCCATCCCTATCTACTTCCCAGGAGAAGGAGCTATGTAGCATACTAAGAAAATATCTAGATGCATTCACTTGGAGTTATAAGGAGATGAAGGGAGTACATCCTTCAGTATGTACTCATAGATTGCAAGCCAGTCAGGCAGCCTCAAAGGAAGATGAACACAACACTTAAAGATATTGTTAAGAAACAACTATAGAAATTGCTTGATGCAGGATTCATCTATCCCATCTCTCATAGTGAATGGGTCTCCCCTTTGGTGCTCGTTCCAAAGAAAAATGGTAAGTAGAGAATCTATGTTGACTATCGGGAATTGAACAAAGCCACTAAAAAGGACCATTTTCCTTTACTTTTCATAGATCAAGTGTTAGATGGTCTGGTAGGGAAAAAGTTTTTCTCCTTCCTAGATGGGTTTAGCGGGTACAATCAGATTCAAATCAGCCCAAAAGACCAAGATAAGACCACTTTCACTTGTCCTTGGGGTACCTTTGCATTCTGGGTCCTTCCTTTTGCTTTGTGTAATGCTCCAACCACTTTCCAAAGAGCGACATTGACTATATTTTTTGAACTGGTTCATGATGCAATATATATATACATGGATGATTTTACTCCTTATGGCTCTGACTTTCAAGAAGCTTTATCTAACCTAGGAAAAGTTCTAGATAAGTGTATTGAGATGAACCTGTTTGTCAATATGGAAAAATGTGAATTTTTGATGACTGAAGGGACCGTGCTAGGTCATGCAATATCTCAACAAGGATTGCAGGTGGACCCCAACAAAATTGCCATCATCAAAAGGGTCCCACCTCCTCAAAATGTGAGAGATGTCATAAGTTTCCTAGGCTTAGCTGGATATTATAGGAGATTCATTAAAGACTTAAGCAAGATAGCCTCTCCTTTGTTTGGACTCCTAGGCAAAGATGTTGAGTTCATATGGTCGAAAAACTGTTAAGAAGCCCTAGATACCTTAAAGAGCAAGCTAGTGACTGCCCCAATTCTTATAGGCCCAAACCTGGCCCTACCCTTTCACATTCACACAGATGCCTTGAACAAAGCAATAGGAGAATCCTTAGGGAAAATTGATGAAAAGTTACCTTATGCCATATACTTTATAAGCAAAAACTTGTCTAAGGCAGAGTTAAACTATACAGTGACTGAGAAGGAACTCCTAGCTGTCGTGCATTCCTTCAACAAATTTAGACATTATATCACAGGCTATCAAACCTTTGTGCACACTGATCATGCTGCAATTAGATATTTAATGAACAAACC
Organism: Pinus taeda; assembly: GCA_000404065.3. NCBI lineage: Eukaryota > Viridiplantae > Streptophyta > Pinopsida > Pinales > Pinaceae > Pinus > Pinus taeda. Next base: position 70,557 of record APFE030477670.1, read on the forward strand.
AGATGTAAATGCTCACATTATTAGATGGTTGCTTTTACTGCAACAGTTTGATCTGACCATTATTGATAAGCCTGGTAAAGAGAATGTTGTTGCTAACTTTTTGTCTAGAGTAAATTTGCCTGCAGGTGAAGAAGTAATGGTGGATGACCAAATGCCAGATGAACACCTATTTTCTATATCAGTAGTCTCTCCATGGTTTGCTAATATAGCAAACTACTTGGTTTCAACACAGTTCCCACCACACCTATCCTCAAAAGAGAAGAGCAAGATAGTAAGGAAAAGCACCCCTTTCACCTAGATTGGAGGCAATCTCTTCAAACTTGGCCCAGATCAGATCTTGAGAAGGTATGTCAGGGAGGAGGAAGTCTTTGACATCCTCCTGACCTATCATGACGGGCCTTGTGGAGGTCATTTTTGCAGCCAAAATAATCACCTTCAAGATATTGCAAGCAGGCTACAACTATCCCACTCTTCATCAGGATGCGAGGAGATACATGAACCAATGTGATTGGTGTCAGAGGATGGGGAAACCCACTCCAAAGGATGAAATGACCATGCAACCTCAAGTGACCTTTGAGCCATTTGATAAGTGGGGCATGGACTTTGTGGGGCCTATCAACCCCCCTTCAAAGCAGAAGCAATACATCATTATGTGCACCAACTACTTGACAAAGTGGGCAGAGACAAAAGCAATCAAAGCAGCGACAGAGGAAAAAATAGCTAAGTTTTTGAGGGAAAACATATTCTACAAGTTTGGATATCTGAGAGAGTTGTTCAGAGACCAAGGCAGTCAGTTTACTTCGAACTTAATTGAAGATCTGCTCACACATCATAAGATCAAGAACATGACTTACATCCCTTACCGTCCACAAGCCAAATGGCAAGTGGAGGTCACTAACAGAGCATTGGAAGGGATCCTAATCAAGGTAGTGAGCAACAGCAGAAAAGACTCGGCGGACAGATTAGTTGAGGTCACTTGGGCCTATAACACAACATGGAAGACCACCACCAGATTCACACCCTATGAACTGGTCTATGGGAAGAAGGCTTTGTTGTCAATAGAGTTTGAATTCAATACCCTAAGGATGGTAGCTCAGCTAGACCTATACCTCAGCCATGCACAAAAAGAGAGATTACTTCAGCTCAATGGATTGGATGAATACAGATTGCAAGCCCTTCTCCATACATAGGTAGTTTAGCTTCGAAATATATGGCATGATAGAAATATCAGGGAGAAGCGATTCCAAGAGGGAGATTGGGCACTACTCTATGATTCAAGATATAAGGATTTCAAAGGAAAGTTGAGGACAAGATGGCTGGGACCCTACATTGTGGAGAAATGCAATGATAATGGTTCAGTTCTTATCAAAACCATTGATGATGAAGCCATCCCCATGCTTTTCAACGGACATGGGTTGAATATCTATAAGAAACTCCTCTCCAACCAAGAGTTTATTGAAGGTTTGAATAAAAAAAGTGATGGTAGTGGAGTATGTCTTAGCCTCCACTTCACTCACTCACTGAAGAAAAAAGAGAAAAAATAAGGATTCAAGTGAAAACCTCCATGAGGCACTTGAGTCCCATCATTAGGTTGAAAACCTCTTCTAAGGCAACCTAGTGATGTCAAAAAAAAGAAAAGGGGGAAAGAATAAGATCCCTAGGTGAAAACCTTCCTTGGAGGCACCCAGGGCAGGCAATGAGGGTGAAAACCTCTCTGAGGCGCCCTAGTTGTTTTCAAAAAAAAAAACGAGAAGAAAAAATGAATTTTTATTACATTGCAGGTTTGCAGGAGGACTACAATGAGCAGAAGAAGGTGCCAAGGGGACCCTAACATTCATACCAACATCCATCTCATCTTCTCCACACCTTCCTCCATCATTTTTTGGTATCTCTTTCACCCCACTGTACCTCTTCTTCTAAAACTGTGTTTTCTATAGGAGGCTCCTGTAGGAATTATAGAGAGTCAAAAGTGTCTACAGAAGGTAGTTTGAGGGACAAGAAAAGCTTCATGAGGAACCTATAATCCCTCTTACCATCTCCAAACCTCCTTTCCATCATTTCTAAGCCTGCATCACACTCCAAGCATCATTATTTTTTTTTCCTTTCCAAGAAAAAAACACAGAAAAACAGTTTTTCAGTTTTGAAAAAAAAACAAAAAACAAAGGAGGAAAAGGCACCATCAACCTTACTTGAATGAAGCTTACCTACTATCCCTCCATCATGCATCTCCACCTCTGGCACCATTCTCGAGCCCCAAGCACAGGGAAATAGCTGAAATTTCAAGGGGAGAAGCAGCTATAGAAGCTCTTGTAGGAATTCCTGTAGCAACTGATCCCATAGAAGTCCAACACCAACAACAAGGGAGAACACATTTGAAGGTCGAAAAGGCACATGCAGCTCAGCTCCAGCAAAAGAAAAAATTGCAAAAACACACAACAACACATTAGTAAGCAGAGACAACATGCATGAAGGAAAATGAAGACATGCAACAGAGAAAGCCACAACACCTCACAGTTGATAGCAGCAAATACACTTGGATTACAGGTAAGTAGCTAAATCACTCCTCTATCTACATTTCTGTAATTAGGAATCATACGAAGGCAATGAGATGGTTGAAATCGAAAGAGGGAAAGGTGGTCAGTTAACTTGGCCACCTTCATTTAGTTGACTCCACTTAACTGAGATATCACCCACACGTGCGCACAGTTAACTCAAGCAAAAGATGGCAAGGACATGTAGTGGGAGGAAGAGTTAACTCTAATGCAATAATGAGAGATGATTATGAGGAAGGGTCATGATGACCAAGTAGGTGGGTACCAATGGTCCTAATTTGGTCAACGTACACCTTTCCAGTTCATCACTCATAACCGAAAATATCCATAAAAGGTAATGAGCACTCCTCCGTACGCATTCTCACCACCTTTTCTTTAGTTTCTCCTCATAACTCAGCCACACAGTAGTCTTCTTGTGCCCCCATAGCCTCATAACCACCATCCTCCATCAGTTTCCTCCATATTTTTTCTCTCGGAATTTTCTACAAGAGCACCTACAGGAAATCTACAGGAGGGACAACGAGCTTCTACAAGAGGGGTAGCGAGTCATTTTTAAGGGAGGAAACATAATTTGTGGCACGAATTTCAGTCTGAAGAGGTAGGGTTCATGAATACCCTCTATTGTATACCAAAATGTAAAAGGGTTGTTCTCAAATTGAAAGTAAAATGAGTATTTAAGAGGGTAGAAATACATAGAAAAATTTCTTTAAAAAAAAAACACAGTCCCCTCTGTTTTTCTATTTCACTCCAAATTCTTTGTCTCCACCTCCATATCTGGTTTTTCAAAAAGAAGTACAGGTAGTATGACAAGGGGGTTTTATGAGAAAAGAGCCCACTAACTCCATGCACATCCTCAAGTGGTGGAAATATTTACAAGGGAAAATTGGATGAATTTCTTTGAGAAGTTTAGAGGGTTTGATGATGAAATTGCCCATGAATTTTCTCTCTCTCTAGTCCCTCACACAAGAACTCATGCTACTATAACCATTAGAGGCCTCTCCATTGAAATAACCCCTCAATTCATCAAAAGGTCACTACCCTTCCTCTTGGGTTGCCTTGGAGTAAAGATGAGAAACCAATGGGCCAGGCTGCCAAGAAGAAATTTTTCCAAGATAATGAAACCCTGTTGAAGACAAGAATGGAATTAGGAGGGTAAGTGTACCATATCCCTGGGATGAGGTTAGATACCAAATAATCAAATACATTTCTTGTGAGGGGAGGCACAACATTTTTTATGGATATCATTTTAGAATCCTCCAAGAATTTAGATATGGCATGGATGCCCCAGCACATCAAAAGCTCAGTATCCCTTACTTTCTCCTTCAGTCCCTCATTGACTCCAGCACCAAGGTGCAAGAAGAAAATTCACAGCAGCTAGCTCACCATGGCCTAATCAAGATCCTAGTAGAAGAAGCCCTCCATATCCTTACACTCCCTATAGCATGGGAAGTTTTCAGAAATATGATAGCTGAGGATGACATCAAGGCATTAACCTATCATGTCAGTCCTGCTATTAGTGAGGAGAGAGAACAACAAGGAGGAGAAGATGAAGTCAATGGTGACATAGCATAGCAAGAGAGGAAGGAGGTAGAAAAAAAGACAGAGTAGGAGGAGGAAAAAGAGACAGAAGAGGGAGAAAAGGAGGTAGAGAGGGCAGAGCAAAGAGAAGAGTCCCCTGAAAATTTGGAAAGGGAAGCAATCGCTGCCCTCACTACCCTCAGTACACCAAGCAAGTAGAAGTAGAAGAGGAAAAGGAACACCTCCATGTATTTCGGGGCAAGGAAGAGTACTAGAATTAAAACAGGTAAACCTCAGCCATCATCAAAGACTCCCATTAACATTAAAGATTCACCATCTGCCCAAGGTGAAAGAATCTCCTTCCAAAGCACCCATTTCCTATGAAAGGAGGCCTACAAAATCTTCTACATGGAAGGGGAAGGAAATTCTACAGGACCCCAAACCAGACCTACAGGAGGCTGAAGCAGTCCTACAAGAGACACTGTCCAAACTACAGGAGACCAAAAACTTGAGGAAAGGATAGGAGGATAGCCAGAGATGAAAGAGGAAGCACAAGAGCTACAAGAACCTAACCCCCAGCCTAATCTTGACTCCTATTACAGAATACTTGAGGGAGGCAAGATAATCCCATTGAAATTTGTAATTCCACTGTTTTTCGAATTGGAAAAAGAGAGATTGAGAATGCATAGGTGGATGCAGATAGCCAAGTCCAAAGGAGTTGAGGATATTGGCCACATGGAAAAAAAACTCAAGGAAATGAGCAGGGAATTGAGTGCCCTCAGAGACAGAGAAGCCATCACAAGAAGCCACCTTGAGAATGAGAATGAATTACTAAGGAGGAAGCTACAGGAGAATGAGACTCATTTGGCATACATGGCCAACTTATCCATGGAAGCATTACAATGCAGAACACCAGCCAAATCTTATGGCCTCTATCCGCAGGATCAATGGCTTCAATTCCAAATAAAAACTTTGGCACAAAGAGGCATAATGCCTTTTCAAGACTACAGAAAGTCCATGGATTTGTGTGACCAAAGCACCTCCAAGGACAAAGCAAAGATGGCAGAGTTCTATCTACACAACATGGCCCTCACAAACCTAAATGTGTGGGACCCCAATACCAAGTTGGGGGATCTGCAATTAATGGCCATGGCATCATGGATGAACCATGAAGAATTGAGGGTAGCAGAAATGAAAAGAATGTTGATAAAAGAGATAAATGAACCATTAATGATAAGAGCTGAGCCATCAAATATTATGGCACTCATCAGCACACACAACTTGCTCGCCAATGACCCTTAGATTGCCCCTAAATATCTAGCCAATCAGGCACAAGCCATTGCACACTTTCAAGATATTCTTAGGCTACTTGGGGATGACTGTGTGCATGCATACATGAGAAGATGGAACACCCTACCCCACAACTTGCAGATCAGAGAATACCATTCTCCCATGAGGCTAAGGGAGGAATTGAAAAGAGTGCCAATGTACAAGCAATCCATGCAAAGGCTAAAGGTCAGCTATATTAGCCTCAAACTGAGTTCTCCACTCTTATTAGGCATGATGGAAGGCAAAAGAGAAGAAGAAGAGAAGGAGAAGTGGGAGGACATAGACAGAAAGGTAGGATTTTGTGGAGAACATGAGTAGACCACATCAAAAGCCTGGAATGCTAGGGAGGCTACCAGGGCCATAAAAGACGAAGAGATTGACTAGGTTGCTCAGAGGATGAGCAACACCTTCAGTAGGGGGTGTGATGAGCCTCATAAATGGGTAATTATATGGGCTCATTTTACCTCCCAACCTAGTCAAATCAACCATTCTCTTAGCTTATTGTATGATTTTCTGATTATATTTATGCTTATAGGGTGAGTTGAGTTAGTTATTATGCCATGTGGTCTAACATGTATTTAATGGAGATTATTAATGGATTTCGAGGTAAAAGTCAAGGATCTAGTGGCCAAAATGCAACAATAACTCTAAGTAGATAGACGAGAGGACTTATAGGAGGGAATCCCCCTCATTTATTACTCCTCACTTTGAATTCTCCTTCATTCAGCTCGGAGTACAAGCAACCGAATGATGCACTAGAAGGCAGTTGAGCAAGTGGAAGATGATTGATAGTTATATTGAGTTTTGGGAGCCAAGCCTCCTTGATTTTAAGGAAGTTGTTGGTAGCTTTATATGTATAAGTAGAGAGGCCCAGGGCCTCACTAGGGTTGAATTTTTTTTCTTGTGTAAACTTTGCTCAAATTTTGAGCTTACTATTTTATGACAGTTTTATGTAATCTTTCTATTTTTTGATAATGGAGATGGAATCCTTCTTGAGCTAGCACTAAGTTACCTCAGAGGGCTGAAGCTCTTGGGTTAGGGCCCAATCCAAGCAGCCAAGCTCCTCTTTACTTGTATTTGTATGCTTTACTTTAGTTTGTAGATTAATTTGTTGTTAGATGTATTTCTCTTATGGTTAAGAATAGGTTGCTTTTGGTGATTTAGTAGTTTGCTTCCATTTGTGCTTTCTGTAGCAGGTTAAGCAGTGATTAGAGAAGATTCAAAAGGCTAGAAACAATGCCTTGGCCTCTCTTCCTCCCTTTGGGACCATGATTTGAGGCAAAGACTCTCTTGCTGCCCCAAAAACACAGATTTTCCTCATTCTTAGGACTTCTAGTGTTTGCAGCTCTCTAGTAGGTTGATAGTCCAGTTTTGCTTTGCTTTAGATATTCTTTATCATGTTCACTTCCTAATTTGCAATAGTCCTTTTGCATGCTTTCCTTTCTTACAACATTTCCCAGCATTTCCTTCCATACATCATAGTTTAGCTCATTTTAATGCAAAACTCTATTTTTCCTAGAATGCACTCATTTCATTGGTTGCTTGATTTTCTTGGTTGACTATCAATGTCTATGCAGTAGATCTCTTCTAGCAGTAGGCCAGCTTACCAACAATCACACCCTCCACCTAATCCATGCCCTATATGACTCCCAAACCTCACCTCAATTCTGCCATATTTTCCTTCATTTTTCATAGAACTTCTTCCTCTCTCCTTGAGCAAACCCAATCATCTTTCTCTCTCCTAGTGATTCATGGTAGACCTTAGGCACCCTAACACCACATTCCAACCTTTATCCACCTTTTCCACCCACTCTCACACCCTCAAAACAATGGAAATTGCTCTCGGCCTCCTCCTATAGGCCTCCTGTAGTTTCCCTGTTTTCCTCCTGTAGTTTTCCTGTGTCCTCCTATAGTTTTTCTTGTAGGATTTATTTTGAAGGTCGAGTGTGGAAAAAACCTCAAGAAGGCAACCTAGGACCTCCTAGGACCCATCCACACCGCCCTACATCCTCCCAAGCTCCAAAACCACCCTTTAACACCACTTGTTCGCTGCCACACTCACACACAATAAATTGAATGCATGTTAAATTTACATAAAAACACATAAAAATCCAATTTTTTTTTTTTTTTTTTTTTTTTTTTCTTATTTACTTCTAGAAATAGCATGGTTAGATGTCGTTTCCTTCCTTGAGTAGGTAATGGCATTTCCTTCATGGTTTTCATAGTGTTTTTGGTAAAATTAGAATTAGCTTGTTAATTAGGGTTTACTAGGTTGCTTTGCATTCCAGTCATTCTCCTTTCTGTAGTTAGAATAACATATGCAGAGTAATCTTTCTTTCCTTTCATTATACATAGAGCTTCTTCTAAAATCTATAGGAGTTGGCTTGAGCTCCTAGTGATCTTGCGCCGACTGACCAAGTGACAACCTGTAGTGAGAACTAGTACTTATGCATATATCACCGATGCTTCCAAGTTTGTTACAAACTACTAGGTTGATAAAAGTAAAGTTGGCAGCCCAAGAGTTTTAGCATTCTTGTTGTAATACTGGCGCTCACCAATTTCAGCAGTACGTTTGCCTCCAAAATCGTGCCCAAATCTGCCTCGAAATTTGTGCCCTCGTTGTTATCTCTCTTCCTCGATTTTTGTAAATTTCTCCTGCTGTACAATTTTTCCTTCGGATGCGTGCCAATAAATGTTGTTGCACATATTTTCTGAAATGTCTTCTTGTTGCTCTTCTTCACTTCCTCACTACTTAGAAATTTTCTCCTTACACTCTCTTCTCTTTCTCTCAAATTCTCATGAAAGAATGAAATTGGTCTCTCTCTTCTCTTGCTCTTTTACTCTGTAAATGACCTTTTGGATTACCCTAAGATCTAATGGTTGAGATTCATTTAGATATAGGGATGAGAATAAATGTGCATTTAATTCTCACTTTCTATTTTTTTAACTCACCCACTTAAATAAAGACCCACTTAGCCTTTTATTTCCATAGTCACTTTTTCACTTTCTAATTTTTCATTGACTTTAATAAAGTCACCTTTAAATTATATATAACTTTACCATCTATAAAGTCACTTTTAAATTAGAATGTAACTTTACCACTTATAAAGTCACGTTTAAATTAAATTGACTTGACCACTTATAAAGTCACTTTAGGAGAAAAGTACAAATAAATTTGGACACTTTTCCCTAGGCCAAAGATCAAAGCCTTATGGAACCACTTGTCCTCTGGTACCCAAATTTTAACAATGATGATGTTTGCTGCACTTATGGTGAACAACCTCATAATGTTGACAATTGCACTTATAATTAGCTAAGTTGATGATTACACTTATAATCAACCAAGTGGTGATGAAAATCTTAAACACCTAAACTTGATCAAGGGTTCATATCACCCTTCAATGTTTCCTGAGAAAAGGTATCATCTCTCATAAGAGAAACATAAGGATTTGGTCAAACATAATATAAAACTAACTGCAATAGAAAATACATATAAGTTAGGAAATTATTGCAATAATCAAAAGAAACAAGCAAAATACCAATCCTCCTACAACTAATGACAATATCCCTTCAAGTGGATGGACTGGAGATCCATTGTCTTTAAATACAAATCCATGTCCTCCTTCAACTCAAAATAATGATGCAGTTTATTTAAATGATTTTAATAATGTTCTTGGTAAAGTGAATGTATTTGTGCCTATACTTGAATTGATTAAACTTGATTTTCAAAGAGACAATTCCAATAACTTCTTTAACTTTGAAAAAGAACATGAAGACCCTCCTATTATTTTACAAAATATGCATTATGAAAGAAGGAATGGAAGGCATGGACAACACTATAGTAGTTAACAGTTTGTTACTTCATAATTGCATGTTTAATTCTAGTGCTTTTACTAATGTGATGCCATTAAAGCTAATGTATCAACTTCAATTGAAAGTTACTAGGCCTTATAGGAATGTGTGTGGGTTTGATTCTAAATCTATCAAGGTCCATGGCCTTATTAAAGACTTAAAGGTTAGTCTTGTTACTTGTATTGGTATATCCATACTTATGGATGTTGTGGTGATAGATATCCCTAATGCATGGAAATACACTTGTGTTGAATGTGCTCAACTACCTTAGGAGGGAATCTACAAGTGTATTCATCTTATGCAACTATTCCCACTTTGGATGGAAGACCATTTATCTTATGCAGAGAGCCTACTTCTAGGTACCATGTACAAGACCTAAGTGATATTATTTATCAAGCTTCTCGTCTTGGTAGAGAGTTATGGATCCATCATGATTCCATTAATTCAATCACACCAACCAAGGACAATCCTCATGATTTTTCCATATTTTCTTTTGCTTAAACAGATAAATATTGATGAGGAGGTTAGGTAAATCCAATGAAAATGAACATATAAAACCTTTGAGCCTTGATATTGCTTGCCAACATTTCACATTCAAACTCCCTTAGGGAATAATAATTTTGAAGAAAGGGGTAGCATAGTGAATCACATATTCCATTTGAATGATAATATTAACCTTGAATAATTGTCTTTTCCTACTTTTCAAACATATTTAACACATCCATATGATCAAAGAGTGGAATGGAAAAGGAGACATAAAACCAAGAAGAAACATAGTCATCATATTAATTGGGAAACATTTAAAAAATGAAATATAATGACAATAGATGATGACCCCAACCCATACAAGGTTTATGAAATTATTAGAGCTTATTCCTTTTACTTGACTAACTATGGGCTACCTTTGATGGGGTAAAGTTACCATTTCCAATTAATGGTCAACTCCTTAAACCTTATATCTTATATTGGCACTTGATTGATTTTTATATGTTAGAATAGGTTGTATGCCTTGCATATTGATTTTGCATTATTCCTTGCTTTTATCACACCGAATTCATTATATAATTAGTTAATTATTTATTCTAAAAGTAAAATAAATGGAAGTTTAGACTATATTTTGTTTTTATAAATTTTTCCTATTTAAAGGTGATAGTATTTGATAGTGCATTAATATGTTTTGATATTAAGTTGTGCTACACAGTCTATTTAATTCTCAACCAAGACTAGTAAGCTTGTGAAGCCCTCAATGTTGTAAGCACATGAGGAAAGCTCTCGCACTTATTTTAATTATCTAAAAAAAATGCACGAGGATTTGAAGTCTCTCAAAAAGTATTACCTATCAGAACAACTCAACTGCATGACACTACTATCACCTAGCTTCCTATAGATGAATTGAATTCTATTGGGTGTTAATAAGATGATTTTATTTTAATCATTAAATTATGCAATAACTATATTTTTCATAACCTTTAAATGAGGTACCACAAATCCCTTTAAACCATTAAAATGTGATTTAAAAAAATCACATGACCAAAATAAAAAATTCAAAAACGTTAAAAACAAAACTCTTGTTATTAAAAGAAATTACACACACCTGCAATAAAATAAATAACAAGTATCACATAAACTACTACTATGAGTCTACTTATAACCCAAAAAAATAACAACTATCACATAAACTACTATGAGTCTACTTATAACCAAAAAAAAAAATGGACAATGGGCACAAGGACACGCCTTGAGTGGACCCTGCTCAAGGCTCGACCTGTGCCTAAATATAATCCAAAATTACAAAAAAGCATACCGGGATACATAGCATAGATCAAAACTCCAACCGATAACACACACAAATCAATTCGATTATAATACGTGGATAATGTATCACAATAGCAGTGTTTTCTAAGAGCATTTGCATCCACATATAAAGAGTTCACACTATCTTAACTTAGACATACACGCAGAGTTTGGTTCGCTGGAGAACTGACTATATGAAAAACACTAAATAGAGATTAGTTACATTGTCTTATTAGTTCTAATCAATATTTAGAATAACCCTACTATTCTTTAACCTTGTGGGGATATGGTTTGCTCGACAACATTGCATATTTTCGGAATCAACATAACGGTTTAACCAAGTTTCCTTTGCGATCCTGTAGTATCCAGGAACCAGTGCTTGAATTGTAATTGCTTCCAAGTCTCGGTTAAAACTACCCGGGATGCTCGTTGTGGGTCAGAATGCAAAAGACATCTCGTTGGATTTCAAATAACAGAATTTTGAGGTCATAACTGATTTTTCAAGTGACACTTGCACGTGCTTGGATAGCCAAACTAATAGACTAGAATCTCCGAAGATACAAAAATTACATGCCTCTGTCCAAGTCATATTGCGATCACACTTGTTGGCGTTGCAGATCACGTCCACTTGGCATTCATATCCATGCATGAGTGACTCATAGACTCAACCAATGTAGCACTGATCACAAATAACATAAAGGTCACCCTATTGACATATAGCCACGACACATGACCATAAACTTCCCAATAGACAAGTACTTTGGATTTCAATCAGTAGCCCAAACCTTTGTTGTTGCAATTCACACTTGTATATATACTTATGCAAATCATAATATAGCTATAAAGCTTTGCATTTCTCATTTAACCAAACACACCTATGTATTTCTCCCAAAAATCCTTTAATCATTTAATTCAAACAAGAGAGTTAGAACACTCAAGAAAATAAACATGTATGTATATACTTGTGACAGCAGAGGTGAAATTAAGGATGGTTAAGGAAAAATATGGTAAAACAATAGGCAAAAATGGGTATAGTGGTTATCAAAATATTGTCATATAGAGAACCTATCATTATCACCTTGCTATTATAATACTAATTAGCAAATGTTAGAGTGATTTAGAACTTGGAGGTTTATGAGTACCTTGTTGGAATTCTCATGCACTCCACTTTCAAGCATATGGATAATGTGCTCTATAGTGAGCATATGTCACCAAGTTGGGGCCAGATGTTACAAATCCAAATACATGTGTTGACAGGACTTAGAATTGACATCTTTTCACACCCTCTTTTCTCTATTCTCAATTCCTTTTCATTTTCCAATGACCCCATATTAGTCCATTCTAATGCTTATATGTAGGATTTAGACATAAAATGTTTTCCATTGCATTCCTTAGTATTTTACATGAATTTAATATTAAACATTAGAAGAATATCATATTTGCATTTATCTCCGAGTTAATTTGCAAAGACGATGTGCCAAACAAGTTGTTGTATAGGTTGTGATGTTGCCATAGGGGATGTTTTGGTCACATTTTCTCTAACTCCGAACTCTCATTGTTGCAATTCATGTTGTTGCTAGAACTCCCATTGTTGCAATTCTTGTTGTTGCAACTCCAAACTCTGTTCTTGTGACCCTCATTGTTGGAACTTCATTTTACATTGTTGTTGCAACTCTAATTCATGTCGTTGCTACAATTTCAGTTCACGATGTTGCTGCAATTCCATTGTTGCAACTCCAGTTCACACCATTGCTGCAACTCAAGAATTACGTTGCAATTCACTTCCACAATTCTGACACTGGAACTCACTGTTGCAACTCTCAAAATCACAAGTTGACACTGCAACCATGAAACAATAGAACCTTGAGCTGATTGGAAACTTGAGTTGATGATGTTACATAGTTTTTATTCAATTATTTCAATTTGGATCAATATTAAACATGATTAATTGAGTTAATAATTATTTTGGAATTATGTATGAGTTATTTATTGTTTGCTAATTATTAGCAAACCACATGAGAGATTTGCGGAGACATATTTATTGTTTGCTAACTATTAGCAAACCATATGGGAATCTTGCGGATCTCATTAATTGGTTGTTATTTTATTTTTGAACAAATGTTATTTACAAAAGGAGTTCATCTTTGATTTCGTGAGAGAGGTCTCTTAGAGCATTGCCAAATTATAATGAAATAACTTAATTATCAATCTTTTATTTTAGTTGTAATTTATAATTTCCATAGTTTATGATTTGATTAATTAATTAAATTTATTTATTTCTTTTGCATATTTATGAAATATTAATTTATTTTAACTAGCTTAGTTAATTAAATTAATTTATGTTGTCAATGTAACAAGTGCTTGTAAATATCGACACTTTGGTCTATAGAGGCATATCCCACTCCAATAGAAGAAAGAGTTGTATAATTCAGGTTGTTCCCTTTTCTAGTTGTGTAATTTAACTCGTCAGTTATTTCTTCACTCATTTTTTTTGTAATTAATTTCTAGTTGTGTGATTTTTAATTATTTATGCAATTGATTATGTGTGAAGTTTAGATTAATTTTCATTCATTACGATGTTGAATAAATGTGCTCAATGCATAAGTACATTTGTTGGTGTGAGTAAAAGCAAAGATAATATTGACAATGATTAGTCTTTTCATAACCTACAAGTGTAATTAATTTTTGCAAGTGTGTTTACTTTCCTATAAACATGTTTACTTTCGTGCAAGTGTGTTTAATTTCCTGCAAGTGTGTTTAATTTCCTATAGTGTGTTTACTTTTCTGCTAGAGTGTTTACTTTCCAACAAGTAGCTTTAATCATTTTACTTTTGAATTTGTAGAACCTTTCCAAGCTTGTGAACTGTATATACTCTATCTACAGAAGTGATCATTGATGCTACAATTACAAAATAAACCAATGGAATTAGAAAGTGTAAACTCCATATATGGTGCACAATAACTCACAAGTTCCATACAATCCCCAGATTGACAAATTAAATGCACATTCTTTTGGTTGAATTTTTGATCAATTAGAAAGGTAATTAAAAGGTCCATCATTTTTGGTGCCATTGCCAGGGAGCTACCAAAGACACATTTTTTTTCTTACATTGGTTCAAATTTCATACATAAGAGGAATGTTTTCTTTTATTGTTTTAGAGTACATGATATAGTTAATTTAGATACATTGATTTAATTACTAAATATTTTCGTGGTGCAGTAAGGGCCACCCATAGTCCTCACCTTGATTTTGTAGGAATCTTAGAAGAAGGAAAAGAAACACATTTATGAATGAATAGGAGCCAAGGGGGTGTCAATGCCTTCAAGCTTAAGATGTTAGATGCATTATGAATTTCATGGATTTGGTAGCTTTACAAATTATATTTTTTCTATTGGAAATTTATTATTTTTCATGCTTATCACTCCTCCCTCCCTCATGGTTCTTTTTTGCAAGACACTTATTCTCTTTGTTTCTAGGAAAATGTACACTAAATCAATGAATCATTGTTTAAGATATTAATGGTTTGCAATCATACTCAAACCTTCTTGGTAAAGTTTGATTACATGTCTCATCTCCTCCATTTTCTTGGTAAAATATTGTTGTGGGATTGACATTGGTATGTCATGTATGTAGACCATTCTACAAAACTAACCATGGTTGGGTACCTAGGTGTCTCAGTAAATGGGAGTGTGCCCATAGGATTAACAATGGTTCAGTCCTTACATCAAGGTTGATTTTTGGCCTTGAGGTACTATAGGTTCGAAGTCAAACTATACCAGTACAATGGTGTTTGGTCCAGAGGTATGATTGGTTCCCAACCGATTTATTTCCCCTAGTCACAATATTACAAGTGAATAGAGCAATATCATCATCTAATATATTTAAATCCAATCTCTCTCCATAGATTTACATGTTTCATATTCTCCAATTGTTTCTTGGTTAATGATTGTTAATAAGATTGACATTGATATATCCTGTCATGATTTTGTTGATGAAACCTTCAATTTTTGCATCATTACATTCACCCATTACCATTTTAACCACATTTCTTCATAAATGCACCAAATTACCTCATACATGTTTGCATGGTTTATTATTATTATTTCCATTTTTTTAATGAATTAAGAAGAATTTTGCATGGTTTTACTAGTGACAGTTTAGCAAGTTCAAGTTGTTATAGTTTTGTCAAGTTTCCGTAGCTATCTCAATGGTTGAGGTAGTAGCACCACTCTAAAAGGAAATATGACACTTGGAATTGGTTTCTAGAAGCTCCAATATGGATTTGCATTGGTCAAATTCTACCCATCTCGCACGTGTGGGCCTCCAGCATCAAATCAAGGGAAAAGCATAGTAGTTTTGAATAGTCAATTTCAAACGTGTTTTCTAAGAATGAAAGCGAATTTCGGAAAACAAAAACATGGGTTTTGTTTATCACAGGTCCAAGTAGGTTGTTACTGAGCAATTTTCTCAAATTTGTTACCATTTGAGATATTTTCTAGGTTCTTTGGAGCCTTATTTTGCAAATTACGTGAATATATGGTTTTTCAATTTTTCATTTAATGCATAGTCAACAAAAAGGCATGAACGAGCTATTATTTAGAAAATTTGTGGCATAGAGATAAGTTTGATCAAATCTGGGATGATATTTGATAATAAAAAAAATCCATGAAATTTTATTTGATTTGATCTCATGACCAAAACTCAAGCAACAAAAATTCTAAGTTTGTTAATTGTCTCAAAATTCTATAAATTGCAGTCTCTTTAATGAGATGAGGCATGATCAGAGATGTCAAGGATGATCAAAGATGTAAAGGATGATCTTAATTTGTAATTGTCGCTGCTTATTGAAGGAGAACTCTATTTTTTTCATTCAATGCAATTTTTTTAATATGGCGCAGCTCTGAATGAAATTGGTGATTTAAATCTTTTCTCTTGATCTGAGTTTTCAACATCTTGCATTCCTCAAGAGGCCCCCCTAGAGATATGTGAGAATAGTATAGATGCTTTCCATTTCTTTCATATTCTCATGAATGGTTTGTTTTACATATATTAATTGTTTATGCTTATCATAGATTTAAAGCTCTTGCTTTCTATAGATTAAATGTTTATGCTTTCTTAGATTAAAATGTTCACGATTCCATAAATTATAGTTTGTAAGTTTTAGAACAAAATATTCATGCTTTCATAGGGTAAAATCTCATGTTTTCTTAGATAAATAATCTTTATGTTTTCTTTTCTAGTGTAACATTAATTTCCTTTCAAAAAACTTAGTACTTTCATTATTTATATTAAAGAATCTAATTTCCTTCTGAAGTTTCCAATTCATTTCAGTTATGCATAAATATTGAAAGCTAATCTCCTAGCACATACACTGTATTTTACTTCGCAAGCTCACATACCTGGATTGACATATAAAATGCATGCAATTTAACAGTGAATTAAATTACCCAACATTTTGGCACCGTTGTCGGGGAAATATACATAGGTGTTAGCTTTCAATTCATTCTTAGTTTCATAAGACTAATTTCATTTTAGTACATCCTAGAAGTAGATTCATTAAAAGAAAAATCAATCACCCACCACCCCCATTTTATCACGTGGTGCAGTAAGAGCCACATCATCTTCCACATCATGAATTCTTATTTTTGCAGGTAGAAGAAGAGGTGAAAAAAAGAGGTTGAAGAAATGAACGGAGATGA
The DNA here is from genome assembly GCA_000404065.3 of Pinus taeda. NCBI lineage: Eukaryota > Viridiplantae > Streptophyta > Pinopsida > Pinales > Pinaceae > Pinus > Pinus taeda. Next base: position 87,302 of record APFE030477670.1, read on the forward strand.
TGACAATGAGGATGATCCTTTTGGATTTCCCATTCAAGAAACTAATGTCAATGCTCATATGAAGAACATCCCTCCATCCGTACTTCCTAACTTCAAAGGTATGAGATCAAAAGACCTAAAAACCTTTCATTTTGAATTTAAAATAATTTGTATATCTTATGGCTACTCATTACACATTCAAAAATTGAATTTGTTTCCAGCAACATTGAAGGATAGAGCTCTTAAATGGTTCATGACTTTAGGATAAAAAATTTATAAGGACATGGGATGATATGAAAACAATAGTTTTGGAAAAATATAAAAATTATTGCATATACCATGACCTTCGAAATGAAGTCTTTAAGATGAACCAAAAAGATGATGAAAGCCTAGAAGATTTAGTGGAGAGATTTACTTATAATATCAAAATATCTAAATTGCATAATTTAGGATCAGACACATTAAAAAATCTCATACTAAATGCTATAAGAGATGAATGTATTGATCTTCTTAACTTGGTGGGAAAAGGAGATGTCTCTCAATTGTCATCTCAAGGGATTTGTGAACTGTGCAAGAACATATCATGAGGAAAAGAAAAGTATGTAATATCCCCTCAAGATCCATTTATGGCAAGAGTAAGTAAATCAACATCAAGATTGGTATGTAGAATTGAAGTTAACAATTTGCTAGAGATTCTTGGTAATTTAAATGAACAAATTAATATGCTAATAATGCAAAACAAGAAAAAAAGTTGAGATTGTTGCTTCATTTATATTTTTCCCTAAATGTAGAAAGAAACATTCTTTCATGAATGTCCACTTGATAACATTAAAATTTGTGAAATATGTGCAGGATCACATACTACTAAAGATTGTCCATCATTACCATGGTTAAAGGTAGTTTACCAAGGAGCAAATAAAACAGTGGAACAATCCTATTATGTAGCTCCAAGAAGACCATGGCAGACTCATCAATCTGGTATGATGCAAGATCTTAATACACGATATGCACAACAATCACAAAGTAATTGGAAAACAACCTTACCTCAATAACCTTGGCCATGTCAATCGCAATCTCAAAACCAATCTTAGCAACAAGGTTGGCAAGGGCCTTACAGAGGAAATCCACCATATCCTCAATCTTTCCCTCACTATCCTCAATACCAATATCAATGTTATCCATGCCATTCACCTCCACCACCACACCAGTTTCACCATCAGTTAACCTCGATCCAACCTTTCTCATTACCAACCACACAAACACCCCAAAGATCCATTCCCACTCCAATACCTGCACAACCATTTCTAATCCCCAATAATAAAACACCTCAATCCACTTACAGTTTTGAGGTATTGCAAAATGATTCTCTAGTTTCCATTGAAGAACAACAACCAGAAGAAGAAGATTCAGATAAGGTCCAAGAATCATGGATTCCTATTGATAAAGAGAAGTTGTTGGAACCTGGGATTGAAAAGTTTCATGCATGCCTATCACCATATTATATGAATCGAGATCACATCTCTAAAGACTTGGATGACATGATAGCAGGAAGCCAAGGAAGACAATATTACATTGAATCTTGGTTCAAGGCAGTCATTGGATCCCAATACTCCATTCTTTAGTATCTTCTAATATCATCTCAATCGAGGAAGTTGGTCTCTCATATACTGGTACATATCAAAGAGTATATTTCAAACCTGCATATGAGTTTATCTACCATCTTGTTACAAACATGGTTTCATTGGAAGTATTCATATACTTGAACGAGATTTATTTTTCAAGTAGAGTAGGACATATAGAAAATAAAAAATAAATAAGTAAAGAGAAAAATAAGTTCTATTGTGAAAACTAGCTTGTTGGCGCAATTGAACCTGGGTTTTTCTTGAAAACCAGAAAACTGGTGAGCAAAGTTCACAATAAGTTATGCAATTTTATGATGGTTTCAATCTTTCATTATGGTTCTTCAAATCATTTTTGGTTCTATGCTCGAGTTGGATGATGTGGGATTCCTTAAGGCCCACCTTCCAATAGATCTTGTCCCATCGACCTCAACACCTTATCTGGGATCAAGATCACAGATTATTTGGAGTGCCCTGGAACTTGCATACAACAATGACAAGCCTCCTCGTTGAAAATAATGGGAATACAAAAATGTCTCCTGATTGTCAAATCTTGCAGGTGACTCGACTTCAACACATTCCCTATCAAGATGCACTTAGGTACCTTGACACTCATTTACATTATCAATGATTTGTCTCACATTGGTTAATGATTTTCATCATTGATCGGTAGTCCAATGATTTCTTTCCATGCTCGACTTTGGCACATTCATTTGCATGGTAAGAATTGTACCATTAATTTTGGTTTTGATGAAGACTATACGGTTTTATGGAATCAGCAACAACTTGCAACAATATATTTTATTAGTTTCTCGTAGCAGCACGTTCATCTTGTTTTCATTCAATAGAAGAAGGATGGCACCACTACAACACTTTTTCATTCATTTCATTTTCAATCAAAACAATAAATTTGGGTCTCTTTTAGTCAATATGCATTATGTTTCATGGTTTCTACTTCAACATGCAGTACACAATCCAAATCAGCAATTCGAACTTGGAGAAAATAACTCTGCAAAAATTGACATTTTTTGCAACATCTATAGAAAGTTGCAGTTTCTATAGCTATTGTTGTGACAACCTTTTTTGTTGTTGTAGCAGCTTGTTCCAGAGGTAGTTTTGGCACAAATATTGCAAGAGATTGGAGCAAAAAAAAATAATAATAATAATAATCGAAGTTTCTGGGGTTTTCTCAGAATATGGTAAATTGAGTAATTGGCAAGTATAATTAAAAATAAGTGCAATTTTCCACACCTTTTCAGTGGGTTTCTAAGGCAGATTTTCAATTTTTATCACTGTGCATAAATTAGGACATAATTTGGTATTTTTTGTGCAAAATCTTATTTTCATCATCAAAAGTGGATTTTGAAGGTATGTAGCGGTAAAAAAGGTAAAAATACATTGTTTCCCTTTTGAATCACTCAATTTAACATTAAAACGAGTTTGTGACATATGTTTATTTTTGCAACATTAGACAACGTGAAGGGTGAAACAAAGCAGAAATTGATTTGACCATATCTTGCAAACCGTGCATCCGTCGGTCCTGAAATTTTTATGGTAAATGCATTGAGGTAGGGTAAATAAATACACAAATTTTAAGAAATTCTAGTGTGCATTTTTCAATAAATTGGCCGCTTTCACTTACAACCATTTCTCAATTTTTGCAATATGTGCACCCATTGCATGAGATCTTTTGTGGGAAGATGCATAATAGTAATGGTAACAATCTTAGGAAATTTTAGGAGAATCAAATTTACCATTTGAGATAAATTGGATAAACAAATCTTCTACATGAAAAAAAAATACATTTTGTGGAGCAAGGTCAAAGTGGTGGTCAATGCATCATGGAGCAGAGTACTTGAGCCAAGTCAACACCAAATCAACCATCAAATCGTGTTCTCTTCTCTAATTCCAAAAGGTGAACTTGAGGTAAAACTAGCCTTAAAACTTTTTAATTTGTTAAAAATTCTAGAAATTTTGATGAAAAGCTATTGTAAACATGTAGTTCCAATTTGTGTCCCATTATGTTTGTCATACCCTTTAACAACCAATCCCACAAGCTATGATTGATTTTTTATCAACAAAGTCCTACCACCCATGCAATCATCCAATTATTTTCCATGGTCATAATAATGTTCTTCTATGCTTTCACCACTCTGTTGTTTAAACTTTCTCTTCATGTTAATCCATGCTTTCCTTAATAGTCCATCAACATGATGTTCTTGAGAAATAGAAAATACTTGACTTCGTGGTACATGTTTGTAGCACATGATCAAAAGGTACATGGAGCACTTAGATTATGTGTCATATTGTTCATATTCAAATTTTTAATGGAAGCCAAGAAATGATGAGTACAAAGTCACAAGAAGAAGAAGGTTGCAACAAGGCTTTTCTCACACATTCTTGAAACCACTCGGAAGCATATTTTAGGCTTTGATAAGTTGTATAACCCTCACCAACAACTCTTATTTTGTGTTATGTGCAACTCATCTTGTCAAAGCTTCAAATTAGGAAGTATTCTTCATTCATTAGTTTGTGAGTTCCTTAAGAAACTATTTGATAACATTGTTGAAATAAGATTGGTTGCTATGCATGGATGATAAGAAGACAATCATTATGGACTTCAATCTATGATCATTTCCAGCCATACTAATGGATGAATTTCACAAGGATGGAAAGAAAATTCTACGGATGTAGTAAGAGTATTGATGTGTTCTTCACAATATGGCATTCTACCAAGGATTGAACAAATTGTGCATAACTAAGTAGAGACAAGAATCTCATAAATATTTTCCAAGTTATTGAAAGAGATATATTATTAAAAAAAAAAAAAAAAAGACATGAAATTGCAAAGGCTTTGACAACAATGAAAAAGTACTTGGATGTGTTACTTTATGGGCACCCTTTCCCTTCACACAAGTTGTATATGATAATGTGCAAGGGGCTAATAAGTAATGCAAGGATGTTTGTTATATTAGAGAATAACAAATCAACAGGGATCACTTCTACCTTTATAACATCCATGAGCAACCTAGTATGTAAAGACTTCAAGTTGTTTGACTTTCAAAGGATGACGGGTAACTCTTTTTTCTTACTCTAATGACACAACAAGGAAGTGTAGAAACAAAGAGTTATGCTACCATATTAGTAATCTTGAAAAACAATGAGAGAAAAGTGCATCTTATTGAGGTAGAGGGTCAATATTTCTTTCTTGGAGCTTTGGTCCAGGATTTAGTTGAAATGACAGAATAAAGGAACAAAAGGAACCAGTTGGATTAGGAAACTTTGCAATGCTTTGTTTACATGAGGACATGCAAAATATCTGGTGTGGGGGAATGTTGGGTCTCAAACTTGTCATGATTTTGTTGATGAAACCATCCATTTTCGCATCATTCCATTCACCCATTATCATCATTTTAAACCACATTTATTCATAAATGCACCAAATTCCCGCATACATGTTTACATGGTTTATTATTATTATTTCCATTATTTTTAATGAATTAAGAAGAATTTTCATGGTTTTACTAATGTTGGTTTAACAAGTTTATGTTGTTGTAGTTTTGTCAAGTTTCTGTAGTGATCTCCATGGTTGGGGTAGTAGCACCACTCTAAAAGGAAATCTGACACTTGGACTTGGTTTCTAAAAGCTCCAATATGGATTTTTATTGGTAAAATTACACCCATCTCGCACGTGTGGACCTCCAGCATCAAATCAAGGGAAAAATAAAACAGTTTTGACCAGTAAACACCAAACGTGTTTTCTAATGAAATGAAAGCAAATTTCAGAAAACAAAAACATGGGTTTTGTTCAGCACGAGCCCAATTAAGTTGTTGATAGGCAGTTTTCTCAAATTCGTTACCATTTGAGAAATTTTTGAAGTTATTTGGAGCCTTATTTTGTAGATTACGTGGATATATGGTTTTTCAATTTTTCAATTAATGCATAGTCAACAAAAAGGCCTGAACAAGTTGTTCTTTAGCAAATTCATGGCATAGAGATAAGTTTGATCAGATCCAAGTTGATATTTGATTAAAAAAATCCATGAAATTTTATTTGATTTGATCTCATTACCAAAAATGAAGCAAACAAATTCTGAGTTTGTTAATTGTCTCAAAATTTTATATATTGTAATCTCTTTGATGAGAGGAGGGATGATCAGAGATGTCAAGGATGATCAAAGATTTCAAGGATGATCTTAATTTGTAATTGTTGCTGCTTATTGAAGGAGAAGAACTCTATTTTTTTCGTTGAGTGTAATTTTTTTTAATACGCTGCAACTCTGAATGAAATTGGTGATTTAAATCTCTTCTCTTGATCTGAGTTTTCAACATCTTGCAGTCCTCAAGAGGCTCTCCTAGAGATCTGTGAGAATAATATAGATGTTTTCCGTTTCTTTCATACTCTCATAAATGGTTTGTTTTACATAGATTAATTGTTTATGCTTATCATAGATTAAAAACTCATGCTTTCTATAGATTAAATGTTTATTCTTTCTTAGATTAAAAAGTTTATGATTCCATAGATTAAAGTTTGTAAGTTTCATGTTTTCTTAGATCAATAATATTTGTTTTCTTTTCTAGTTTAACATTAGTTTCCTTCTCAAAAACTTAGTACTTTCATAATTTATATCAAAGAATCTAATTTCTTTTCGAAGTTTCTAATTCATTTAAGTTATGCATAAATATTGAAAGCTAATCTCCTAGCACATACAGTGTAGTGTACTTCGCAATATCACGTACCGGGATTGACATATAAATGCATGTAATTCAACAATGAATTAAATTACCCAACAGAGATGCATTATGAATTTCATGGATTTGGTAGCTTTACAAATTATAATTTTTTTGTTGGAAAATTATTATTTTTCATTCTTATCACTCCTCCATCCCCCATGGTACTTTTTTGCAAGACACTTAGCCTCTTTGTTTCTAGGAAAATGTAGACTAAATCAACGAATCAATGCTTAAGATATTAATGGTTGGAAATCATACTCAAACCTTCTTGGTAAAGCTTTATTACATGTCTCATCTCCTTCATTTTCTTGGTAAAATATTGTTGTAGAATTGACATTGGTACATCTTGTATCTAGACCATTCTACTACAAAACTGGCCATGGTTGGGTACCTAGGTGTCTCAGTAAATGGGAATGTGCCCATAGGATTACCAATGGTTCAATACTTACATCAAGGTTGATGTTTGGCCTTGGAGTACAATAGGTTCCAAGTCAAACTATACCAGTACACTGGTGTTTGGTCCAGAGGTATTATTGGTTCCCAACTGATATATTTCCCCTAGTAACAGTATTGTAAGTGAATAGAGTAGTATCCTCATCTAATAAATTTAAATCCAATCTCACTCCATAGATTTACATGTTTCATATTCTCCAATTGTTTCTTGGTTAATTATTGTTAATAGGATTGACATTGATATATCCCATATCCAGATCATTCTCCTATAGAACTATTGAGCACCATGGTTAGGTACCTATGTGTCTTGGTAGATGGGAGTGTGTCCATAGGATAACCAATAGTTCATTACTTACATCTAGGTTGATGTTTGGCACTAGAGTACAATTTCTTCCCAATTAACTTTGCTAGTGTTTAGAACAAAGGTACGGTTGGTTCCTGACTAGTATATTACTTCAAGTCATAGTCTTGCAAGTGATTGATAGAGAAACATTATTTCAAAACAAACTTTGTACTTAGATGAAAATTGAGTCAAACAATTTTTCTACAACATCGCGTTTTTTTACAAATTTCCAAAAAAAAAAGAGTTCAAACAACATATTGGACACCTCAAATCATCACATTCATATTCCAAGTAATGGGGAACTTCATGGATTTCCAAAATGGTTATGTCAATATACCATTTCTACCATCCTATTCACATTATCTAATTGCTACCATACCATATTTTGTTTGAAACATAAAATGTTGATCAAAATTTTCTAGCATGTTGGCTAGACAAATTTACTTAAATAGAGTTAGGGTAGTCCTATTTTGAGAGACCATAAGGGAATGTTTTTAAAACACGTTTCTACTTGAATTAGCCCTTGAAATATAGTTTCTAATTCAATTTTAATTTCTCAATTTGGATCAAACGAAAAAATTATGGTCAAAACACTCATTATCAAATAGGGAATTCAGGACACAGTTGGGATAGTCAATTTTTGGATGGCTAAATGGATAGATTTTTCAAAACGTTTTCTTTGGTGTAATCTTCTATGAACCTAGTTTACAAAAAAAATTGAATCACTCGATTTCAATGCCATCTAAAAAGGTTATTCCATAAATACTAACTCTCTCCCCTAAATATGCACTACTTAAACCTTGTTTCCTAGTTTGTTCATTGCCATATATGAACCATCAATTCTTATTATTTTAAGACATGTTTCTATTGGAAATAAATTAATGAATCTAATTTCATCTCTGATTAGAATCATTTCAATCCATCAACAAATGAAAAAGTTACACCTAAACAAGTAATTGATGGTTTATGCAAAAATTAGAAAACAAATTTGTTATGTAGGCTATTCCTAAGCATGTTTGACATATCATCTCATGGAATTTTCAAAACCTATTTCTAATGGAGATATCCCTTTTAGTATAATTTGATTTTTCTTTGAAATCATTTTAATAAGACAAAAAATAAAGAATCTATAGAAAAAGTTTGTAGGGTAGTCTAGCTGGCCAACACTCTTCTGCAGGTATAAAAATTGAATTTCTTTGTTTATCTTTCTTTGGATCTATTTTATTAGCACTATTTGTGAATTTTTTTCCATATGGATTTGGTGAAGAAGGTTTGATCGTCTTTCTTATTGGAATTTCTCATGTTTTATTGTAGATAAGTGTTAGTTTTTGCAAATCCTAAGATCATATTTTTTATCTTATTATTCGAATTATTTTAACTTTAAAGTAAATAATAATATCACTCATTATCAATCTTATTCATAAATTATCCCTTTTAATAAATTAATTCCCTCATATGATTTTAATAATTGATTAAACACTCCTTAATAATTATTAATTTGTTGTTTGTTGGTCAACTCACTCATGCTCATTTCTCATCCTCGTATCCTTATTTATCAACACTCACTCATTCTCTTCTCCTTGACTTTTGTCTTGACGATGAGGCTTATTATAGACTTGAAACATTGACATAAAAATGGCTACTGTGGATCAAATTCTGAATCAACATCATCATCAAGAACAAGAAGGTTAATCCATGCATAAATTATTTTTTAAAGAAAAAAATTCACATAAAAAGGCATAAATGGAATGTTTCTACAATCTGGAGAAAAATTGCTACAACTCTTAAGAATAGTTACTACAATTCTTGAGTGCTATTGCTGCAACTTTAACATCTTGTTTTCGCAACTCTGGAGCGTTGTTGCTACAACCTTGGAGTGTTGTTATCGTAACTCTAAATATTGTTGTTGCAGCTATGGAGCACAATTGTTGCAACTCTGAAGTGTTGTTGCCACAACTCAAATACATCTTTTAGAGGTATTTTTGAGCCCTTCCATGCACCATGATTCAAATATCAAAGTGTTAGAAGCTTATCCCAATATTATCTCAACTAAAAAAGGATAAATTATAAATGGATAAAAGAAAAAGACAAACAAAGAATTGATTAAAACATGAAGTAAATATCAATGATCCAAAAATCAATTTCCATTACTACATTGGAAATCCCCTTATTGTAAATGAAGTCTTTTCATGAGACTTACTATTCATGTTTCCTAGTTCAAAATAATTGGATGTTGATGTTTATGAAGTTCTTGTGTTTATGTGGCTACCCTTGAAGCTTAATCCTTTTCACTAACACCAAATCAAATCTTCAACCTCTTCATTTACCACTTCCTCCTTAGACTATGCATAAATCATGCATTAAAGTGACTCACCTCACTTACAATGTTGAGTTAGCTCATTTCCTATCTTTCTTTAATAAATTTTATGGTGAAAACATGTCTCGAGCACCATTAGACCATGGAATGTTTGAAAACTAGAGTACTGGCATAATATATATATTTATTATTATATATATATATATATATATATTATATAATATATATATATATATATATATATATATATTATTATTAATATATATACTATGAAAAACTTTTGGGTACAGTTAGAAAAATCTTGTTTGAAAACCAACTTGCTAGTAGACAAGATTTTGCAAATAAAAATAAAAGTTCATCTTCAAGTTTCATCTTCTCTTTGAATAACGATTCACAAGTTTCACACAGAAGGTTATTCCACATCTCAGCCTACATCTCACATGGTGATCCAATATCTCCTACTCCACATTGTTCTTTCCCGCAAAATTTTACACTTGTTGCAAAGTTCTAGGTAGGATGTTATAAGAGTTGGTGATGCCACAAGTGTTGTTACAAGTGCCATCATAGGTGTTGCTTCAGTTTTTGCAACGTTCATCATCTAGTTTTTGCAACACTCATGAAACATTTGTTGCAATACCCATCATCTAATGGTTGAAATTCCAATAAGCCAACTATTGCAACACCTATAAGTCAATCGCTGCAACACCTATATATGAGTTTCTAACAAACTTCTTAATCAATTGTTGTAACACCTCTTAGGTAGGTGCAAACATGATTATTTTTCTATTTTTTAATATAAGTTCATTCGATGCTATCGATTTGTATTTGGAAAGACAATTAAGCTTCTATATTTCTTCCTCATCCTTTTTCGTTTCTAGAAGGTGGACAATCTATTCATTTTTGGGGAGTACCCTTACATTTGCATTCTATAACATAACCTCACCATTCTTATCCATATCCACTTCAATATATGCATGAGAAGGATTCAAAGTTGGCAACATTAAAATACAAGAACCATCAGTAAAAACGGTAAAATTCGATGTTGCTGCCACACATGAATTAGTAGTAAGAAAAATTGCTGCCATATAGGAAGCAATAGTTAAAGAGGATTTTATTGCTCCATAAGAGCCAACAATGAAAAAATAGGCAGATGAAAGGGATAACCCACATTTTCTAATGCCATATCTCTGTTGCCTGATCCATGAGCATCTTTAGATCCACAATTTTAAGTAGTATATCTAACTTATCAATTTAATTATTATGTAAGCAACAATAAGTAAGTCTAAGAGAAATAATAGCATAAAAAATCCCTATTTTTGTTACACAAGAAGAAATAATAGGAATTCCTCTTTCTACCACACAAGAACTAGCAGCAAGATATGAAACATCACCATGTCATAAGACTTAAACTATTATGATGTTGTTGCCACTACTAGTAGAACATTATTATTGCTACTTGAATTTTTATGTGTAGAGAAGAATTTATCTATATCTCAAATCTTTGCGTTGGATGGTTATGCTTCTTTTTGAGGAAAATGAATTTAATAGGACAAGTGTGCTTGCAGAACCTCATAGAAAATTAGTTTGTAGATAATGAATAAAAGAAGTTTGTTGCTACTCCTACAACACTCTTGTTACAATTCCTTATACAAGGTTCCCGCAACTCCACCAAATTTCTACAAGATCATTATAAAAAGTTCAAGATGATAATTTTGAAGTTTAAGAGAGTTTATAACAATTCACATTAAGCATTTGCTGAAAATGAAAAATGTTAACAATAGAAATAGGCAATGGAAAAATGAAGCGTCCCTATAATATGGATAATACAAAGGTACTAGGTTGCATGAAGGCATGCAAAAATTTCATCTAGGGGGGGATGGCGTCTCTTAGAATTAACATCTTTTTACACCCTCTTTCTCCTATTATTAATTCCTTTTCATTAGCCTATGACCTCGTATTAGTCCATTCTAATGCTTATATGTGGAATTTAGACATAAAGTGTTTTTCATTGCATTCCTTAGTATTTACATGAATTTATGACTAAACATTAGGAAAAAGAACATATTTGCATTTATCTTTGAGTTAATTTACAAATACGATGTGTGAAACAAGTTCTTGTGCAGGTTGTGATGTTGCCACAACAGATGTTTTCATTACACTTGTTGCAACTTCAAACTCAATTGTTGTAACTCCAGTTCATGTTGTTGTTGCAAATCCTGTTGTTTCAACTCTAGTTCATGTCAATAGTACAAATCTAGTTCACACTATTGTTGCAACTCCCATTACTACAACTCTAATTCATGCCATTGCTGCAACTCAGAAATTACACTGAACTCACTGCCACAATTTTGATAATTCAGTTTTGGTGCTGCAACTCACTACCACAATTTTTTTGCTACAAATTTGATTATGCAAATCATTGCTACATCTCTTGTGCTACAGCTCTCAAAACTGTGAATCAACATCGAAACCATGAGCTAGTGAAACCTTGAGCTGATTGGAAACTTGAGTTGATGTTATTACATAGTTTTTATTCCAGTATTTCAATTTGGATCGATAGTAGACATGATTAATTGAGTTGTTAATAATTATTTTGGAATTATGCAATGAATCATTTATTGTTTTCTATTCTTTACCAAACCATATGAGAAACTTGAAGATCTCATTTGTTGTTGTTGTTTTTTTTTTAGCATCTAGAGAATCAACAATTGGGCTAGTCTTGTATTTGTGTGACACGGGGTTGATTCCAACTGCTACCAATATAACCTCTAGGTGAACCACACCGCCCCAAGCATGCAACCCATGGGTAAACTCGGAGGATTTGAACCCAAAACCTTTTGGAACATAATACTTATTCTTTAAGGCCATTGACAATTGAGCTTCCCTTAGGGGTATTTTATTGGTTGTTATTTTAATTTTAAACACACACACACACACATCGCCAGTTGAAATTTCTATTATTTAGCTAGGAAAATCATACATCAAATAGTTTTCTGTCGCAATTTGCCACTAGGGAAACAAAAAAGTAATTCCTTTGTAAATAATAGTACATATAAACAGTAGAAACTAAACCTTGACAAATTTTCTTCATGAAATACGATTATATAAAAAATATATACAGTGTTGGCTAGAGAAAAATGGTAGGCATTGTTCCTATGATCAATGATAGTTGTAGGAGTGTAAAGCATAGAAATATTTCACTTTCCATTATGAAAGAAACAATAGTAATGTCAAGGCTGAAGTTGATACATCTATAGGAGCATCAAGGGTACCCGAGGAGGCTATACCCTTCCCCTTGTGAAGTAGATCTTCAATTTTAGTGAGCATCATACCCATATCTCTATGTTCTAATGACATCTATCTATTTTTAGCTTGGATGATGCTGAGCTGGTGGGATATTTTACTCTTGTTGTCTTCTTTGTCTTCAAGAGCCTTACCAAGGATATTTTCGATGTGCCAATAGGGTTATACTATGCACAAATATTGATTTTTTTGGCCATGAGTGTGGTCAGATCCAGTATCCATTTTGTAGCTTGTGAGAGGATGTCATCATCTATGTGAGCTACTCACTCATGAATAGATTCAATTGTGTCTTAATTAATTATGTGTTGTTTATGCTTAGACATAGCCTCATTGTAGTGATGTGCTGCAAATTGTGCCCAAGAACGACCATCAAAGCTGCCCTCCTGCTGTCAGTAGAGTGTTGAAAGAAGTTTTCATTGATGTAAAAGGATGTCCAAATGAAATAGAAAATACATGTTCAAATAACATATTTCAAATTTGTTTTTGGGATTTTTGATGACCCATTTGGATACCCTATATTTTAACGCATTTTTACTCCATTTATCTAGCTCAAATGGAAGCATAACATATATGGCTAGAAAAAATATTTTGAGACCTTTCCAATATTATATGGCACTCCCTCTAACACCTCACGATTGAGGAGAAATCATTTTTTTTCGAATATTCACTATACTTTATTCTAGTTACACAAGCCAGTCGAACCAGTTGACAAGTCGACCTAGTCTAGACCCTGAATGCACTATAAATAGGCGTGTAAAGGAGCATTTCAAGTCACTCTCTCAAGCAAGTTCAGATTTGTTGAAACAAGTGAAGAAAAGCAATTATGAGTTTCATACCTCATGAACCATAAGTGAAGAGGAGTTGATTTGGAGAGACTTTTTGGGGAAGGAATTTTGGCACATTTTTTAAGGGCTTTTAGCTTATTTTGGAATTGTTTTTTTGGCTGATTTTGGAAGGCTTTTTGGAACAATTTTGAAGGCTTCTATTCCTAGCTATAGTGATGATTGTAGACTTATTCTTGAAGTCCTAATTTTTTCCCCTTTGAATGTTGAATTTCAGATATGTGTAGATGACCAAGTTCCAGTGTGGAAGGCTGAGTTTCATTCCTGTCCTCAAAGTAATGACCTATCCTTGTTGAATCTAAATTTTAGGTCTAAAGTTATGATACAAAGAAGGTCAAACTTAGGCTTGTTTTGAGGGCCAAACATTGTTGTGTTTGAAGGCAAGTTTCAAGTCTATATTTGAAGATCTAACATTGTTCTTCATTGAGGAGGACAAACCCTATGAAGGAGGCAAAGTTTTGAAATCGAGTTTTGATTGCTTGAGGGAGGATTTTAGGTGCACTAAAATCCAAGTTTTAGTTTTGTTTTGGGCCTATTGAGGGCGAGTTCTACTGATAAGAAGGCCAAATTGAAGGATCATTTGTTGAGGGAAGTTTTGTTGCTAAGAAGGTCATGTTTGGGAAACTGAGTGCTTGTGTGAAGGACATAGGAGAAGTTGCCAAGAGGGAAGACTTTCTTCGACTAATATTGACTCTTGTACAATACTTGGTGCTGATAAATTAGATAGTTGGTGCTTCCTTTCATTTGGTGCTAATAAACCAGAGAGTTGGGGCTTCCTTTTAGTTGGTACTCCTTATATATATTAAGAAAATCATTCTGTGATTTTCTCTCACTCTGGACTTCCACGTAAAAATATCTATGCTATATATATCTATGTTTGTTTCTTTATATTTTTCGATGCATTTATAAGTTTTTGATGTTAAAAATTGTTAATACTAATTCACCCCGCACCCCCCTCTCAATATTGTTGAATATTCCAACATTTAGTTTTAGAGTGGGTTCCTTCAAAAACCATTTGACCAACGGAATGTAGATCTCAGTAAGACTCATGGAAAAACAAGAAGAATACATCAAACATGGTATGCTATTGTTTGATGGACAAAATTATGCATTTTGGAGCATAAGGATGAGATTGTTCTTACAAGCACAAGGAGTTGATGTTTGGCTAGCTGCTCTAAATGAATATAAGGTACCAACCTCTACTTCAATAAATCTAGTTTGAAGAAGACTCTCTAAATGTAATTCAAAGGCTATATACGCCATTCTAGGAGGTCTAATAGGATTATAATTTTCAAGGTTATGCATTGTGAATCAACAAATAAAATTTGGGACATGCTCAAGAATGTGTATGAAGGAGATAAAAAGGTCAAAGGGACCGAGCTTCAAACTTATAGAGGACAATTTGAACACTTGAAGATGAAGGAAGATGAAGACATGGCAACTTACTTTCTCCGTGTTGATGAGATTGTGAATAATATGAGAGGACTTGGAGAGAAAATCACAGATACAATATCAGTCAAAGTATACTAAGATCTCTCCCAATGAGATTTGATTCTAAAATCTCAGGTTTAGAAGAAAGACAAGATCTAGCTATGTTGAGTATGGATGAGCTACATGGAATTCTTATAGCACATGAAATGAGGACAAAACATAAAAATCCATCCAAAAGGGAAACAAATTTCAAGGTCCTCAAGAAGACAATGAAGAACAAGCAAAAGAAAAAAAACAAGCTCTAGCTGTAGTCATGATTCAAATGATGGAGAAGCCAACTTTGTGAGAAAGTTGAAAAAAGGAACTCACAAATACATTAGGGAAATTTTGAGGTAAAAAATGGGCCTCAAAACAAAAAATGTATTAACAAAATTAACTTTAAAAAATCCAATAGGATTCAATATGATGATGTTATCCCTAGGGGTAAATATTTTGGAGGGAAAAGAAAGGAAACTATGTTTTTATCGTATTTTTTGCTTATCTCCGCAAAATTTTACTCAAATTTTAGGGGTCGAAACCTGTTAGATGTGGAATTAAATTCAACGAGTACCCACTCTGCATACTTCTGAGAAGACCCACATCGACAAAATTAAATTAAAAATTCATGTTTAAACATGTTTTTTTAATGTATTTTTTTTCGCTGTGGGTATACTCAGAATTATAGTGAGTGGGTACTAGTTGGATGTGGAATTTAATTCTGCATCCCGCAGGTGCCTACCCCTGAAATTTGTGTAGATCTATATGGAGATAAGCTAAAAATACAATAAAAATGTAGTTTCCTTTCTTCTTCTTTTTTTAAATCCGTAACTTGTATTTTATTATTTTAACAATTATTTTATTATTTTCTTTCCATTTTAGACCTCAAAATTCTCCTTCTATAAAAGTAATCTTCCTTTAAAATGTTTTGAATGTGGTATAATTGGTCATTATGCTTCTAAATATCCTTTTGCAAAGGGCTTAGATAGTGATGAAGAAGAAAGTTATAAGAAAGAAAAGAAATATCAAAGAAGAATAAAATGAAAGAACAAAGGAAATTTTTTCAAGAAAAAAAGTCTCTATTCAATAGAAGGTAGTAGCTCATATGTTGAAGATGATGATAGTGACCATGATTTTGATAGAGTTCTCTTCATGGAATTAGATACTCAAAATGAAAATCCTAAAAGCAATGAAGGAAATAATGAAGAAGAATAAGGATAAGTGGATCTTGAGGCAAAATTGATTAGTGCCTTAAGTGATCTTAGAAGAACAAGGAAGAAAATATCATACTTAAGGAAGAGGTAAAGAAATAAAAATGTTTACAAATTCCTAGGAAGAACTTTGAAGAGACCAAGCAGACTATCATAAATTTGGAAGTATAATTAGAGGAAGCCAAAGTGATTGAAGAAACACTCAAGAGACAATTTGAAGAGAAGGATAAGATGAGACAGTCACCTTGAGGAAGGAACTACAAAAGAAGGATATCCAATAGAAATTTGAAAATAGTACCAAAATAATGGGTGGAATCATTAGCAAGCATAAACCATTCAATGACAAGTCTGGACTAGGATATAAAAAAAATAATACTGATAAAGGTTCAAGCTATACTATGACAGGAAATGAAGCGAAAAAAGGAAGCTAAGTTGACGTGCTCAATGGTCCTATCAAGAAGGAAGAATACAAGCCACTAAAGGAGGACATACAACAACCAACAATGAAGAATATTCGAGAAGAAGATCATGGCTTTATAAGGACAACACCGTCAAGAAGACCACCTACACATAGGTACCATACAAATTTTCTTGGATTGTGTTATTCTTGTAATAATTTATGGCATAAGGATATAAATTCTAGAGCCTATGCAAGGGGTAGAAATACAAGAAATAACTATGAAAACCCCAAGAACTACGATGAATATAGTTATGGTAAAAAACATTGCGAGGTTTTCAACATAAATTATAATAGTTTTGGTACTCTTAGTTATGAAATTGAATGTTACCAATGCAACAATTTTGGATACATTGCTAGAAATTGTAGAAGAAATTTGATAGTTCCTTCAAGGGAAACAGGGTAGGTTCCTTTCCATCATATGAGGGAACAACCAAGAGCTTGGAAAAATAAGTAGGAAGATTTGAAGGTTGAGGAATGTGGGCTTGGTCTACACGCCCAAAACAGATAAAATCGATGGTATATTGATAGTGGATGCTCAAATCATATGAATGGAGGGGAAAACGTATTTGTAACATTGAAGAAACGAAAACAAGGATCTGTCACTTTTGGGAATGATAAATCTATCAAAATGATAGGGAAAGGCATAGTTAGCCTTGGAAGCAAAGATGTGATGGCATAAAATGTTTTACTTGTTGAAGATATGAAACATAACTTTCTAAGTGCTAGCCAAATGTGTGATTAGGGACACACACTTCTATCCAATCCAAAATAATGTGAGATAAGGGAACAAGGGTTAGTGAAATTGTTTGAAACAATACTAAGAACTACAAACAACATATACATCCTAAATGACATCAGAAAGGAAAGATGCTTCCTTGGAAAGGAAGACGAAAGTTGGCTTTGGCAGAGGAGATTCAGGCATATACAATTTAACAATATTGTCAAGATCAATGAGAAGGAAGCTATAATGGATATGCCTAAAATTACAAAGCCTTCAAATATTATGTACATGTGTTGTCAACATGTAAAACAAACAAGAATTAAGCTAAAAAATAAGGAACTTTCTACAAAAAACCACTGGAACTTGTACATACTGATTTATGTGGTCCAAAAAGAACAAAAGGACTAAATGGAAAATAATACTTCATGTTGCTTGCTGATGAATACACAAGGATGACATGCATTTGTTTTCTTAAAAAGAAGTTAGAATCTTTTGAAAATTTTAGAATATTTGAGAAACTTGTTGAAAATGAAACTGATTATGCTTGAGATCACATAATGGAGGATAATTTACTTCAAATGAATTCAATAACTATGTGAAGAACATGGAATAATAAAATACTTCTCAACAACTAGAACTCCTCAACAAAATAAAGTGGTTGAAAGAAAGAATAGAATTATGGAAGAGATGACTAGAACTTTGTTGCATGAATCCAAACTAAGTGATATTTTTTGGGTACAAGCAGTACACACAATTTTTCACATTTTGAATAGAGGATTTCTTAGAAGCAACAATGACAAAACTCCCAATGAACCATGGAAGGGGAGACTAGCTAGTGTCAAGCATGTCAGAATATTTGGAAGCAAATGTTACATAAAGAGGGATGACCGGAATTTAGGAATGTTTGAATCCTAGATAGAGGAAGGAATACTTGTTTGATACTAATGTAAAATAAAATGATACAAGTGCTAAAATATTAGACTTAATAAGATAGTAGAAAGAATCAATGTAAAAATTGATGAAACAAACTTGTTGAAGACTAAGAAGGGAAGCAAAAATCCACACATATTTGAAGAATACGAAGAGGAAGAAGCCAAGAAAGAGGAAGAAAAAGAAGAAGAGGAACACCAAGAACGGGAGCATCTAGAGGTAAAATAAGAATAATTAGGTCGAAAAATATTTTCAGACACCTTCTAGGACACCTAAACGCTGGTATCAAAAGAATCATTCTCTAGGAAAAATCATTGCGGAGAAGAGTGTAGGGGTAGAAACGAGAGGAAAAAAACAAGCACAAACACTAAAGCAAGGGCATCTATCAATATTGTCCACAAATGAACCAAGTAACTTTGAGGAAAATAGAAATATAAACATTGGATCAAGGCTATGGAAGAACAAAAAAAACAAATTGAGAAGAATGAGATATGGGAACTTGTTCCAAGGCCCAAGACAAAAATGTGATTGGTACAAAATGGGTCTTTAGAAACAAACTAAATGAATATGGAAAGGTGACCAGAAAGAAAGCAAGGCTAGTGTGCAAAGGATATGCCCAATCTAAAGGGATAAAATTTGAAGAAACTTTTTCTCTAGTAGTCAGAATGAAAGTAATTAGAATTGTCTTAGCCTATGAATGCTCCAAAATAATCAAATTGTATCAAATGGGTCTAAAATAATCCTTTCTTAATGGGGACCTAAAAGAAAATGTTTACATAGAACAACCAGAAGGATTCCTATTATCAAAAGATGAATACTTTGTAGTCAAGTCACTAGAGCTTGGTACTCAATATAGAACATATATTTTCAACAACAAGGATTCAGAAAGGGAAATGTAAAAAATAATCTCTACATAAAGGAAGGTCAAGACAATATGATAATCATTGAAGTATATGTTGATGACATCATCTTTGGAAGTGATGATGATAGATTAAGTCAAAACTTTGCAAAAGATATGTAGAATCAATTTGAAATGTCTTTTCTTAGGGAGTTGAATTTCTTTTTGGGACTCCGTATATCTTAGCTAGATGGAGGTATTTTCATCTCTCAAATGAAGTACATCAAAGAAATGTTGAATAAGTTCAAAATGGAAGACCACAAACCTATGATCACTCCTATGGTCACTGTATGCAAGTTGAGAAAAGAAGATGAATCCAAGGAAGTGGATCAAAGATTCTATAGATCAATGATTGGTAGCCTACTCTATGTGATAGCTTCAAGACGAGATGTAATGCATAAAATGGACAGGTTGCAATATTTCAAGAAAAAACAAAGGAAACTCATATTATAGCAATGAAAATGATCTTCAGATATCACAAAAGAACAATAAAAATTAGGTTGTGGTATTTGTTAGAAAATTAGAAGGCAGGAAGATTTATTTATGTTGATAATTACTTGTGATATTCTTATGTTTTCTTATGTTCATCTTTTATCTTTAGTAACAATAGCACAAAAAT
The DNA here is from genome assembly GCA_000404065.3 of Pinus taeda. Classification (NCBI taxonomy): domain Eukaryota; kingdom Viridiplantae; phylum Streptophyta; class Pinopsida; order Pinales; family Pinaceae; genus Pinus; species Pinus taeda. The sequence continues at coordinate 107,198 of APFE030477670.1, forward strand.
AATAGACACTAGATGTAGACGGACAACTAGACAAAACTCCTATCTAGGGGAAAACCCAGTCAACTCCTCTTCCTTAATAATTTCATGAGATGATCCAAGACTCTTGACCTAGATACAAACTTCCTCCACACCAAGCCAACCCTTTCTTCCTTCTGTAGAAGATAACCCTTTCAACAATAACTTCGATCTAGCAGAACTTTGACCCAGGAGTAGCCTAACAACAAGTTTCAACCCAATAGTTAGCCCAACAATGACTTTGGTCCAACAATATGTTCGTCCTTCCAGCAAATATCCTAGTAAATCCACATGAGTGAGAGAGAGATAGACCTAGAAAATTTGATCTTCCTTCTTCCAACAACTTTGCACTTTTTCTTCTCTTATTCTCTTAGATATCGAACTTGTGAGTGTAAGTGATATCTCCAAATGAATTCAAACTGCTTGTATATATACCCTTTTGGTGAGGTCAAATTACCCTGTTTTAGGTTGACTTGGTTTCCTTGAGGTTGACTTGCTTTGGAGGTGACAAATGACTTATTTGACTCAATAATAAATATTTGTACATGATTCAAAATCCCAGGAAGAGTCTATTTAAATGGACAATGACTCTAATGACTCAGTATAAATCCTAGAAGTCCTCAATGGGGACTTTTACCTAAAACATGATGACCCAAGCATGAAACACATGCTTTAATAAGTCATATTACTATTAATAATATTTTTTTCCTTTCTTTTGATAAATACATTTCATTATGACAAAAATCAATTTATGAACACTGGACCTAGTTACATTCTTCAACAATATTCGAAAGGAAAGGAATTGACACTAGTAGCTTACGTAGATGCAAATTGGGTAGGAAGTGTATATTACAAAATAAGTACTAGTGGATAAACCTTCTACTTGGGAGACTATTTAGTATCCTAGTTGAGCAAGAAGCAATCTTCAACATCCCTCTCTACAACAAAGTAGAATATATTGCAACAAAAACATTATGTACTAAAGTCCTCTAGATGAAGGAAACTTTGTAAGACATACAAGTAAAATATGATGAGCCTATTCTGATACTTTGTGACAACATCAGTGAAATAAACATCTCTACAAATCTAGTGATGCATTCCAAGACAAATCATATTCCTATCAAGTTTTAGTTTCTAAGGGAGCAAGTGACAAAATATAATACCAAGCTAGATTATGTTGGGATGAAGGAAAAAATTGCAGGCATCTTCACGAAACCACTTCCCAAAGAGAAATTTGAGTATATCATATAGAAACTAGGAGTAATTTTAGCTCCAAATTGATTTTCACAATCTTTAACAAAGAAAGACAATGAGAGAGACAATGTCAGGGAGAGTAGCCCTTTGCTATTGATGTTAAAGGGGAGAGAAATATCAAGAAGCACAAAGACAGAGAGAGCATGATCATAGGGGGAGTATGATGGTTGCCATCAATTATAAAGGGGGATATTTTTGAAAGAAGTTGCCATTCATGTCAAAATATTTCCAAATGAAAGAGAAATTTACATATTCAAGTAACGTATTTCGAAATATTGTTTTTGGATTGTTACTGCCCTATTTGGATACCCTATACTTGAATGCTTTACTCCATTTACATAGCTCAAATGGAATCATAACATATATGGTTGGAAATTTTATTCTGAGACCTTTCCACAATATATGGAACTTTCTCTAACTCCTCACAGTTGAAGATAATTTTTTTTAATATTCATTATACATTCTACTAGTTTCACAAGCCAGTCCAACCAGTGGACAAGTTAGTCCAACCAATGGACAATTTAGCCCAGTCTAGTCCCCAAATGTACTATAAATAGGCTCATGAAGGATCTTTTCAAGCCACTCGCTCAAGCAAGTGTAGATTTTTTTAAACAAGCGAAGAAAAGGAGTTATGAGGTTCATACCTCATGAACCAAAAGTGAAGAGGAGTTGATTTGGAGAGACTTTCTAGGAAAGGATTTTTGGCACATTTTTAAAGGGTTTTTGGTTTATTTTGGAAATGATTTTGGCTTATTTTGGAAGGAGTTTTGGCATACTTTTGAAGGTTTCTAGTCCTGGTTAGAGGGATAATTGCATACATGTTCTTGAAGGCTAACTTGTGTCCCCTGTGAAGGTTGAATTTCATATTTGTGCAGAGGGCCAAACTCCATTATGGGAGGTCAAGTTTCAGGCCTATCTTGAGAGCAGTGACTTGTCCCTGTTGAGGCTAAATTTCATGACCCAAAGTTCTGGTACAAAGAAGGCCGAACTAAGGCCTCTTTTGAGGGAAAAATATTGGTTTTTTAAAGGAAATTTTTTGGTCTTTTTTTTTTAAGATATAACACTATTCTTTTTTGAGGAGGCTAACTCTATGGAGTAGGAAGAGTTCTAGAAGGCGAGTTCTGATTGCTTGAGGGTTGAGTTTAGGTGCATTAAATTCGAATTTTTAGTCCTGGTTTGCGGCATATTGAGGCTAAGATTTCTCATAAGGAGACTGAGTTCAAGGATCATTTGTTGAGGGAATTTTCGTTGCTAAGAAGGACATGTTTGGGAAACTGAGTGTTCGTGTGAAGGAAATAGGAGTAGGTGTTAGGAGGGAAAACTTTATTTGACTAATACTAACTCTTGTACAAGATTTGGTGTTGATAAATTAGGGAGTTGGTGCTTCCTTTCAGTTGGTGTTGATAAACCAGGGAGTTGGTGCTTCTTTTTAGTTGGTGCTGATAAATTTGAATGTACTCTTTATATATATTAATAAAGAATTATGTGGTTTTCTCCCGATTTGGTGTTTGATGTAAAAATATATGTGCTGCGTATTTTTATGTGCTTTGCTTTATATCTGAAGATGCATTTACAAAAAAAATAAGTTAAAAATTATCAATATTGATTCACACCTCCTCTTAGTGTTGTTGGATATTCCAACATAGAGCCACATCTACAACACATTTATTGGTGAGGCATGGCGGGAGAAAACCAAAGGATGATCTCAGCAAGGACCACAAAGGAGTAAGTGTAAATAGGAGAAAGAGAAGTGTAATAACATTGATGGTTGGAGCGAGGAAATACGAAGAGGCTAAATGTGTTAGTGCTATGTGATAATACTTGGTTGCAGGAGGAGGGAAAGATACATACAAATGCAAGTAAGGTGAAGTGTAACAACACAATAGGTGAGAACTGAGCTCTATGAGAGACCCAAGGAAAACTAGGCATGGCGGACGAGTTCCCCCACTGTAGAATTCAATTAGAAACCACATATAACTAGAGAGAGGTGGCATAAAGATTGAAGAAAGCTACAATGCTTGAGCTTAAAGAGAAGCAAATAAATAAATTGATGGCCAATAAACTGATTATCATAATAATGTGTTTCAGAATGGACATGAGTGCGACTGAGGACAAAAGCACCTGTAATGAAGTGGAGTAGTTGTTGGGCCTATGTTGAGGTTGACATCTTGTTAGGGCTAAGAGTGAGCCTCAAATTTCATTTCCAATGTGAATTTCGTGTGCTAGCCATAGCTTCCCCACAACCACCACAATACAGTGTGTAAGTCCCTTAATGTGCGAGAGTGCAACAAATTCGAACCTAGGGGAGGCCAAGTGAGGATTTGGACTTTCCCCTATTGTAAAAAAGAAAACAATAATGAACAATGGGAGTTGGATGAGAAGGGTGGCAGGTTTACCCTAATAATTTTCACTCACAGGATTAAAAAAAACTCGTTGGAGCATATTCTGATGGTGGTAACCATATTGAGGTTTCCTTTGGGTGCCTTGGGTTGTGAATTAATTGAAAGGAGTACCATAATTAATTGCAATCAATGCTGAGTGCCAGATGGAGGGTAGACTAGCCCTACCGCCTCCCTTAGTGGAGCGGGGTGACGGCAAAGGGCCAACCCTCCCCCCCAACGTTTTTTTCCATAGAATCACCCCGATCGAGGGTAATTTTAAACAAATATTATTTATAAAAGGAGTTCTTATTTCATTTAATGAGATTCCAAGTCATAATTAAATAATTTAATTATTAAGATTTTATTTAATTATAGTTTATAATTTCCATAGTTTATGATTTAATTAATTTATTTCTTTTGCATATTTATGAAATATTAATTTATTTTAACTAGCTTAGTTAATTAAATTAATTTGTGTTGTGAATGTAACAAGTGCTGCCAAATATCAACACTTTGTTCTATGGAAGCAAGGTTGACTCCAATAGAACATAGTACTATATAGTTTATGTAGTTCTCTTTTTTAGTTGTGTGATTTAAATCGTCAATTATTTATTCATGTAGAATTTATTTTATTTACTTCCATAATTAATTATTTGTGCATTTCAGATTGTCTTTCATTTATTACATTATTGAATAAATGTGCTCCATGCATGATTACATTGGTTGGCGTGAGTAAAAAAAATTCATCTTGGCAAGGATTAGTCTTTTCATTCCCTGAAAGAGTGTTTAATTTCCTGAAAGCATGTTTACTTTCTTAAAAATGTGTTTAATTTCTGTTGATGGTTCTGGACCTGCCAACATTCAAGGGGTCTCCCCAATATGTGGTCCCAATTAGACTTCACACCGTTTGGGATGGGAGCCCCATATGGAATATATTCTAGTTTCCATTTTCTTAATGATGTTCCCTAGCTCTAACTATCAACAAGAGAGAAGAACGCAGGCGTGCCTTCAAAAATCAAGTAAGTGTGCTTGGTGAGTGTTTGATTGTAGGTGTGTCAAGGTTCTTCTACTACGGAGGGAAATGAAAGTGAGCCTCTAAGAGAGAGGTAATAGTACCACTCTGGTAGAAACACACACAAACAAGAAATATCCATCTAACATCTAGTGGAATATTCCACAAGGATGTGACGGGAATCACAACCATTACAACACATTCTCAATATGATAATCACTAAAATAACTGAAATAGATCAACTACTTTAGTACAGGTGAAAGCAAACATGAATCATAAACATTCCCAGAAAAATCTTACAAACATTCATAATCCATGCATGAAGAACGTGTTGGCCATGAGGCTTCATATATTAAGTAAAAGTCCCATGACACATGTATACATCGAAAACCAATAGCTCCAATAGTGAAGTGTTGGAGCCACCACTTTCTCCTCAAAAGAACTACCTTCTCTAATGCTTTGTGAGAGGAGCCAAGATGAAAAGTCCTTTGCTCATACATTGAGGGTGTATATATAACCAATGGGGTGATGCTTCACCTCCTTATGACTTTTTAACTACCCTCATGACTGTTCGACTTCTTATGAATTTTTGAATTTACATGACTCTTCATATTCTGTATGTGTCCTTTGAACTTCCACTTTACAATTCATTTTGAATAGATAATTACATAATCCACAGTAATGATGTGGCATATGACAACTCATGAAATGACGATGCTGACATGGACTGCGTGATGATATGGCAATGTTAAGTCATTCTTGTTGCTCTTTGCTATGTGTCTTCTTGAATATGTTCTTCTATCCAACTCCATTTGGCTTAGAGGTGAGGAGTCTTCAATCATATCAAGTCTTGAGTTTTGATCGTAAACTGGTGTCACTTTTCTTTGTGTTGATTGATCAACTTGCATAACCAACTACAAATATTTCGTTCAACATGTTTTCTTCTCCATCTACTTCTTCATCATCCTGTCATGGGATGATAGAGTACTCACATCTGCAATTCACTCATGACAAGATGACATCAATCTGATAAACCCCTAGTCTAATATGTTGCATGTTAATCCACTGAATGAGGCGAAACCAGGTTGTAGGCTAAGGGTGAGGCTCAGTGATTGCATAGCTGAACACCTCAGGCAATCAGGGGTGAAGCTTAAGCCTTGAGACTGCGTAATGTGTAGTTCAGGTTGGACTCGACAGGCAGATTGCGCAATTTTGAGCCTTAATGAGTTGGGATAAGGGGTTTTACACTACTTCTGTTGACTATGCAGTTATGGGAGGAAAAGAGGGTCTGGTTATTATGCAATTGTGCAACTCAGGAGCTCAAGGGTTGGGCTTGAGCTCAAATATCATGTAATGTGTAGTTGGGGCGAGCCCGAGAGGATGAATTATGCAATTTTAGGAATGAAGGTCTAGGCTTGGGCGATGAAATTACGTAGTGTGCAGACCTGGGAGGCAGGAACCATGAATTGCACATTGTGAAGAGGCAGGGTTGCAGCTTGAGGGCTGGAACTACATAGTGCACAGTTCAGGAGGGTCGAATGAGGCTAGGTTGCTGGAAAATTTCTGGAATTTGGCTAAGTATGGAACAATGAACTAATGTGAAGAGTCATATGACTTGACTGTGATCAAACACTTAGAACACTTGAATACACAACAACATAGATCATTTGATACAGATGAAAAATGCATTTCCCTCAGTGCGACAACTTACAACAAGTATGACACTAAATATACATTTTGCGACGACCGTGACGACACTTGTGCGACAGTGCTTACAAATTTTGGAATGAGTGTGGTGGATGTTTACATAGTAAGACCAATCCATTCACACAAACATAACCCCTTGAAACCACCAAAACAAGCTTATATACATCGTGCGACACTTAACATGCGAAAAGAGGAAATTTGTCTTTTCTCGTAAAAGGGACAAAAACACTTAGAGAAAACATGTGAAATGGATTTCAATATTTGAAATGAAAATATACAATACCAAGGTTGGCTTTGAAATTTGGTGCAGGCCAAAATTTTGGAGGGTTCTGTATCAACGACAACAATTTTCTACAAGAGTTTTTTTTGCAAGAGTATTTACTTTCCTGCAAGTAGCTTTAATCATTTTACTTTCAAATTTGTATAACCTTTCCAAGCTTATGAACTATCTATATTCCCTCTGTAGAAGTAGTCGTTGAGATTACAACTACAAAACAAACCAATGAAAGTTTAAAGTGTGAACTAAATATATGGTACATGATAACTTGCAAGTTCCATACAAGCCCTAGGTTGACAATTAAATGCACAATATTTTGGTTGAATTTATGAGAAATTAAAAAGGTAATTAAAATGTCTATTGGGTAACCCTAGCACAAAATTTTCTCCTACTTTGCAGCTTGCTAGTAGTAGCCATACTAGGATCCACAAATAGCCATCCTTATATGCCTCTCATCCATTCCAATCAGTGTATTCATTGATCTAGCTATTTATTTGATAAAGGTGGGTTATTTATTGTGAGGTACTTTAAAGGTTTTTGCATTCTAGTGATTTCATTTAATTTTTTATGCATTTTAATATGGATCACAAGTTTAATTTGGATTATATACTACTATTGGTTCTATAATTGTTCCCCTACTTCACCTTGGTGGTTATCATGCATTCATAGTCCAGTGTGACCTTTCTAAGCGCATTTCATTTCACTGTATAGGAAAGGAAAAAATAAGAGGATTTGATTATGGTAGCACTCCATGTTATTAATTCTTAACACTTATCATCATTCCTTGGTATTTGGTATTCCATCTTTTGATTGGTTGTTATCAGTCACTTGTATGATTTATCTATTGGCATTATCCTGAGCCAAATGAGCCAAATGTTAAAATACAAAAGAGTGGCAAGGAATGTGAAGCAAGAAAAATCCACTTTTAGCTTGATCTCTACCCGTTCTTATATAGCCACTCATCCCTAAGAGTATACATGCATATCATGCCTATGATAGTAAAAGAAACTCTTCATAACTATCCCAAACTCGATGAAGCGATATATTTCCCATCACTAAAGGGGAATTGTATGATCATTGAATCTTGATAAATCCATAAAGATGATTAAAATAGCCATATCAAAGAAAGAAATTAAAAGTAAAATATGGGGGATTGGAAAATAAATTCAAGGGAAGGTAACTCAATTAGATAAGGGTTCCCTCTACAAAGGTGTTCATGGCCAATAGTTTTCATAACTTAGTTTAATACTATGACACTTTCATGAAGTAAACCCCAAGCCATAACACTTGTCACTTGCACATATCACTAGGGTTAGCCTAACAATTTTCCTCTCCTTAGGGTTAGAAGAACATAATAAGGCCATATGATAATGCCCCACACCTAAGTGAGGTAACTTATGCACAATCATAAGCTAGTATGATTGTGTGAAGTACTTCGACGACTTTAGAGTTTAATATGATCCACCTTAATTCTTTTACGTTTCTTGTACAGATGATGTTGATCTCACTTGGTTCCTTGAGTAGGTGTTAATTGATTCTTACAGGTGTAGCCATGATCCATTGAGGGATAAGTGATGATTCTCCAACACTTTGTTGAACACCTCCACCCCATTCCATGATGATGTAGGACACTTGATGGATGACCTTGGAGCCTTGATGAGGAGTGTTGGCTTTGGTAATGACTTTGCACTAATGATGTGATCCTCCTCTAGCCCCAGGACCTTGGGTGTTGTTGGATGATTTAATTGTGAGTAAAATCCCTATGATTAAATTTTCAACCGGGGGTTCATGAACTAATGAGGTATACGAGTACTATATGTACTAGGTGATTATTTCTCAAAATAGATTAATCTAATGCAAGAAACTTTAATGTAATTACTAAGAAAATAATGAAATTGATCCAAACTTTAAAAAAAAAAACACAACAAATTACTAATATAACCATAGATACAAAGAAGTAGTAGAAATAACATTTCATTTCATCAATATCAAACACTAAAATATGCTTACAAACATAATGGAAATAAAACTAGCTCGGGCGATGATAGCTTATTTCTGAGAAGATATGTGGAAGCTACATGCCTATGAACTATTTTATAATGAGGCTCAAGGGCCTATTTATTATTGAACAATAAAGGAAAACCCTAAACAACCAAAACCCTAACCCCAGGAGATGGAACACCAAGAGTTTGTGGGCCCCATTGGGGTTAGTTGGACAACCAACTTCTCGGGATCATAACTTGGTCATATTATCTTTCTTTGGTGCGTACGATACCTTTTTGGAAAGATCTCTTTGAGTAATATAGGATTTGAAGCAGCCCATCATGATAAACCTGCTGCAGACCTTAAAAATCGTCGTTTACGGTGTCAAAATTTCTCTATAAGTTCAGGATCCAAAAAAATGCTAAAAATAGTAAATGCTGCAATCAACAAGGAAACAGATGAAACCGAATGGAGGTCTAGGTGAAATAGGCAGGTGGCCACCAATATCCACCAAGATCAGTCCTCCCTCCTTAGGAAGAAATGGTCCCCATTGCGTGTAGAGCCTCCATCAGGTGAGGAAATTTCTGTTGAACGTGGTCCCTAGTGAACCACTTGCCCTGGTGAAGGAGTTGGCTTGCTTTGACAAATTGATATAACTAGATCCTTTGTTGGTGATTGTTCTTGATCTTTGTGTCCATAATTTGATCAGTTGTGGCTTGTTCCATGCAGTATGGTTTTAGATTTATTGGTTTGATTTGTTTTTCAATGTCATATCTGTCCAGTAATGGTGGAAAGTATGGCTGAAAGTGGTCTACATTGAACACTGGGTGCAGACCAAGGACAGGTGGAATGTTGAGCTTGAAAGCATTTTTCCCTACAACCTTGGTGATGGTGTATGGCCCATATAGGAGTGGGAAAATATTGCATTGGGGTCTAGGGAGGTGTTCCTTCTGAAAATGTTGCCAAACTTTATCGCCCACCTAGAACTTGTGCAACACCTAATGTTGATCATGGTGCTGCTTGTACTTAGCATTGGCTTTGTCTAATATATCATGGGCCTACTGGTAGATGTGTTGAATGCACTCAATGAAGTTGTTAGCCTTGTCATCTTTGATCTAGATGTGAGTTGAATCTTCCTAAGTGGATGCAAATGGTATGACCACATCAATGGGACATAATGAATGAAATCCCAGCCCCACCTGAAAGGGGTCATGACCTGTCCAACTATGTAGGGCTCTATTGTAGTTGTGCTAGACATAGGGGAGGCTTTCATCCCATGTGTGTGGATGCTTCAAGTTGTACATGCTCATAATGTGCACGATCATCCTATTGACGACCTCTGTTTGGCCATCAGTTTGGGGGTGAAAAGTTGTGGACATAGCAAGTTTGGTATCCAGCATCGATCAGAGACTTGACCAAAATGCACTTAGGAGTCTATTGTCCTGATATGAGACAATGGACTGTAGGATCCCAAAGTGTACCAACACTCACTCAAAGAAGAGCTTAGCACTTGCCTCTGCTATGATACTCTTATTTTAGGCTGCCATAATGGACATCTTAGAGAATCTGTCGACGACCATGAAAATGTAGTCATTGTCGTGCTTAGTAGAAGGAAGGCCTGACATGTAATCCATGGATATGGGTTCCCAAGGTCGGATAGGAGTAGGCAAAGGAGCATATAGGCCTTGCTTATTGATGGTTGGTTTGGAAATGGTGTAGGCAATGCAGGATCAAATGTACATCCCAATATCTTGACGAAGGTTTGGCCAATACAAATACTTCTGCAGTACTACCACTATTTTCTCTACTATGAAATGTCCAACGACCCGAATGTAGTGCACTTCTAAAATCATCTTGGCACGCTCACTTGTAGGAACACAAATGTGCCCTAGGTGGAATAACAATGCACCCTAGAGGTGGAAATTTGGAACTTTCTTACCTTCCAAGAGTGTCTGGTATGTGCTGCTGAATTCTAAATCACTCTTAAAAATATGCGGCTACCCCGAAGTCTTGTGCTCACAGGAATCAAGCACAATGATCAACACCATGATTGGTGGTGGGTTGAGGTAGTCTGCAACATTATTGGTGATGCCCTTCTTGTACTTAATGTTCAAATGGAATTGTTGCAAGTATGTGGACCATTTCTTATGGTGATCGTTCTGCAACTTCCTTTGTGTCTATATGAACTGTAAGGGTCGGTGGTCTGTGTGGATAACCATTTCCTTCCCTACAATGTAATGCTTCCACTGACGATAGGCCTGCACAATGGAATACATTTCTTTTTTCATAGGTGGGATGCTTTAGGACTGTGTCTGAAAGTGTCTCACTATGGTAAGCCATTGGATACCCCTACTGAGTAAGAACTACACCAATAGCATAGTAAGAGGCATTTGTCTCAATCTCAAATGGTTGTTGTGGGTCTCGTCATGTGAGCACTGGTGCAGAGCAGAGGTGATGCTTCAACTTGGAAAACACCTTCTATTAGGTTTTAGACAAAAATAACTTTTCTTTCACTTCTCCCTTGGTGAATTGAATTAAAGTCCAAGTGATATGAGAGAACCCCAACACGAACCTGTGGTAGAAATTGGCAAGACCCAAAAAGTTGTGGAGCTTTTTTAAAGTGGTTGGGGCTGGCCAATCTCGAATGACTTGTATCTTGGTTGGGTCCACATGCACATCCTGATCATTAATTATGTATCCCAAATACTAAACCTAGGTCATGGCAAAAGTTCATTTCTCCAAATTGGCACACAACTTGTATTATTGAAGGGTTTGTAGGACCTGTCAAATATGGTGGAGGTGCTCTTCCCAACTCTGGCTGCAGATTAAGATGTCATTTAAATACACCACCACGAATTCGTTTGTGAAGGGTCACAAGATGTTGTCCATAAATATCATGAAGGTTGTGGGGGAATTCGTCAACTAGAAAGGCATGACAAACCATTCAAAAAGGCCCTCCTTGTATTTGAAGGTAGCCTTCCACACATTAGAGGGTTTGATAGGAACATGGTGATATCCAGACTTCAAATCAATCTTGCTGAAATATTTGGCCCCCTTGAGCTGGTCCAACAGGTCATCAATCCGTGGGATTGGGTACCTGTTCTGTACAGTGATCTTTTTCAACACCCGATAGTTAATACAAAGTCTCCAGGTCACATCCTTCTTTTATACCAATATAGTCAAGCTCCCACAAGGTGATGAACTTGACCTAATGTGCCCTTTCTGCAACAACTCTTGAATCTTCCTCTTGATCTCACTGTTCTCCAGAACAAAGTGTCGATAGATTGGTCCATTGGGTAGCAGCGTGCCTGAGGTCAGATCGATGGAGTGATTGACCTAACAGTGTTAAGGAACCCCCGTAGGTGAGGATAAAATGTCCTTGTACTCCTCCACATCCTTGTGCATCTGTTGTTGTTATGCGGAGGAGCCCTGTATGGAAGTCGTGGCCATAATATTCTTCTTTCCCCAAGGGAAAATCATAAGGAAAACACATTTCCTAGTCTGTGAAATGATCTTATCGTATTTCTTTGCAGCGATCAAAGAGATGGTGGTAGGCAAGGCTACCTCTGGTATCTTGTACAAATTATTGCCCAAAGTAATAATCATTGAGAGAGGTTTAGACTCATATATATCATCCTTCTTCGACAAGTATGGTTTTCCTAATAATACATCACATACTTCAAAAGGGGAAACATCACACAATACCTCATCCATGAAGGGCTTGATGCTGTAGCAAAAGTGACATTGCTCGTTGATGCAAAGATCTCATTCTTGGTGAAGCCACCCGATGGTGTACCACTGCGGGTGTGATGTAGTCGATAGGCCCAACCGCTTGATGACCTCTGTTGAAATGAGGTTATTATGGCTCCTGTCGTCAATAATGAACGGTAGCGGAGAACCCTTCAATGACGTATATGAGTGGAAGAGGCATTCCCCCTCCTTTGGATCTTGAGGCTCATTCTCCTAGATCTTGGTGGTGGCCATAGTGGCACTATGCTCCACACCAATGATCTGTTTCCCTTTGTAATTCCCCTTGTTGGGTTCTGACTCAAATTTAGAGCATTCGTCTGATTCAGAAGCCTTCATCTTGGTGACTAGTGACTGCTTGGCCTGACAGTCACTTGTGTTGTGAGTGGAGCTCTTATGGAACTCACAGCATTCTACCGTGTCCTTCTTTGGCTTTGTGGTGTTTTTCTTGGTTTGTGGATTTGGCGGGTTGTCTTAGGTCACCCCGCCTTGGATTTGTCCTTTGCCCTGTGGTTTGGGGGCACTTTTCCCTTGCTTCAGATTCGCAGATCCAAAGCCTTGCTTCTTCTGTTTAAACTTCTGCTCAATTTTGATAGCGTATCTATACATCGTGCCGAGTGAGGAGATTTCCAGGAACTCCATCTCGTCTTAGACATACCTATGTAGGTAGTCGTCGTACTTAAGTACCGAATGTCACTCAAAATCCTTGATACCCAACTTTGTGAGAAGGGTATGAAAACATTGATAAAATTTGGCACATCTTGGTCCCTTCCTCGCCGCAATGTGGTCCTTTTTCTGGATTTATCCTCATAGCTCTCAACAGGGTAGTACTGCTCCTTGATGGCATACCAGAATGAATTCCAAGTGTATGCGGCTAAAAATAGTGAGGGTGTTCTTTCGTCCTTCTTCTCGCAGTAGGTTTCCCACCAGTCCTTGACGTGGGGGATGTTTAAGAATCTTGGGTAATTCATAGTTTAATGATTCTTCTCAACCTTATTGATAACAGTTTGTATTGTATTCTTCAATTTAACTTAGTTAAGTTAGTGTATTCTTCTTTACCAAATAGTTATTAAAGTAGAAGATCAACAATAAAACATGTACACAATATGTTGGCTCCAAGCTAGGGAAAAATCTCTCCTATTGAGAGTAAAACACTTGAATCTCCTCTTATAGATATTTAGATGTTGAATACTAGAACCCTTAACAAATTAGATTTACCTCCAAGATATTTGTCACTATCTTCTACACTGCTTGATTCACTGTCATGATTGTTCTCCTTCTCCTTATGCCTTCCATTGTCTTGTCATTGTCTTCGATACTTTCTCTTCTCAACTTGTCACAGTCCTCGTTGATTACACCAAGGATAATATATGCCACTTCTTGTTACTTATGTATACCAATGTGTAGTCCTGTAGAGTGTATACATTACAGAGAGTGCTCTTTCGAAGGATGTCTCGGCTAATGTATCTTCTAATGATTGAGATGTACTTACAGGCTTTTGGAAATCCTATCCACCTTCACATATAGATATATCGAGACCATTAAATATGTATAGAGACTTCTTCCAAGACTTCTAAAATAGATATCGAGGATCTGAGATAATCTTCAAAACTCGCCAAGAGTTCTAAGATAAATGTCGAGGTTCTAAGATGTTCTTCGGGACCCACCAAGACTTCTAAGATAGATACCGAGGTTCTGAGATGTTCTTCGAGACCCACTGAGGCTTATGAGATAGATGCAGAGGCTCCTTCCTTTGTGATATGTTTGTCCTTCAAATATATATGTCGAGACCTTCTCCCTTACTATGTATTTTTTGATTGTGATCCGAAGACTTTATTACATTGACTCTGCGTTACCCATGTATATATATGGGTCAACGATAATACCTTTAAGCTGAAAAGAGAGTTTTCCAAAATTGAGCCGACATATCAAGGAGACATGTTGTGATTTGTAGAGTGAATTTGCACGAAGATAGTGACCTTTATCTTGGAGCATTTTACTTTGATATTTGACTTTATGAATTTCATAATATTTATGATGAAACATAAAAATCCTAAAGACATCAAGAAGAAATCTTTGACCTATGGTAAACACATGTTTCTCATGAAACCCATGATGCAAGCAATAACAAATTGTCTTCATAAAATTATCATTACAAGTCATAATGAAAATCGTTCCTAGTTACCTTTCCTTCAACAGGGGTGGCTTTGAGAAGTGCAAAAGTAATCTTTCATGGTTGGACAAAACATGAATAGAAAAGTACCCTTCTAGTAGATTTAACCATTTATCTACGGCGTTCGCATCTATCTGACCTCAAATATGGGGATGTCAAAGTTTACTTGTACCTTAAAGGGTGTGGTGCTTCCAGAGTAGCTATTGGAAGAAGATGTGTCGTCTTTGGGTAGTCATTCAAGGATCTGGGCAAAGTTTTCCATCATTGCATTCTTCAGTCGCTTGAGGGCTTCTTCGAGCAAGATTTTGAAAGAATCTCCTGCCCCCTCATATTTCTTCTCTTCCTCCATGGGAAGATGTCAAGATTTTTGAGGCTGCTCTTGCAAAGGTTCGATCAGTTCGATCCCTAACTCCTTATATCCCGCCCTCGTTGGGGACATGCAAAGAAAAATAGAGAAAGAGCAGACCACTCTGATACCACTGATCCGGCCTTAAACAAGAACACAACAAATTATTGATATAACCATAAATATAGATATGCATAAGAAATAACACTTCATTTCATTAATATCAAATACAAAAATATGCTTATAAACAGAATTGAAATAAAACTAGCTCGGGAGATGGTAGCTTATCTATGAAATGATATGTGGTGGCTACATGCCTTTGAACTGTGTTACAATGAGGCTCAAGGGCCTATTTATTATTGAATAACAAGGGAAAACCATAAACAACCAAAACCCTAACCCTAGGATATGGAACACCAAGAGTTTGTGGGCCTCGTTGGGATTAGTCGGGCAACCAACTTCCCTCAGTCGTAACTTGGTCATATTATCTATGTTTGGCGCGTGCGATGCCTTGTTGGAAACATCTCCACGAGTACTACAAGATTTGCAACAGACCCATCATGATAAGCCTGTTGTGGACCTAAAATAAACATTGTTTAGGGGGTCAAAACTATTTTGGAAGTTCAGGACTGAAAAAATGCTAAAAATAGTATATGTTGTAATAGATAAGGAACAGACAAAACTAACTGGAGGTCTAGGTGGAATAGGCCGGTGGCCACCAATATCAACATGGATTAGAAATCAAATGAAAAACAAGTGCAAACGTTCTCTCTCATGCATGTTCTCTCTCAATCACTTTCTCTTTCAAAGACTAGCTCTACGAAAACCAACAATTCTAATCTAAGCTATGAAATGAAAAAGTAATTTAATCTAGTAGTCTATGAGATTACTAATGTGAGATTACTGCTGTGCCAATCTAATCCAAACATAAGGAAATTAAATCAATCTTAACAAAACAACATTAATGAAATAAACATAAAAACATATAATCAAACTAACATAAAAGAAACTAAACTAAACTTGCATAAATGAAATAACATAAATATTTACAACAAAGGAAAGAGGTGCACAAATTACGGTTGATGGGGGTCCTTCACTCCTTTGCAAGCACACCAAATGATTATCAAAGCTTGGAGATCGAAACAACAACATGTATTCCATAAAATGAAGTTGAAGAAAGTTCCAAATATATTAGAATAATTAAACTTTCTTCCTCTCTATCCTCACTTTACAAATTACATTAATCATTTCTTCTCCATTATTCTCTATTCTATAATGTCTCATATCTTGGATTGAACACCTTTGAATGAAGGATGCACTCCTATTTATGCAAAAACTTAAGATAACTAATCAATAAATTTAGATCCACAAATCTCTCATAGATCCACAATTATCTCTTGCGGTTACAACTAATTACCTTAAAATATGAGAAACAAATCCTCTCACACATTTTTAGGAGACACATATAAAAAAATCCATGATTCTTCTCCTTTGAATGTGCTTTGTCAAAGATCCAAATCTTCTACAAATATTCCATAAACCTTCATGAGTTGAAATTGAAATTCGAATTTGTGGTTGAGTGGCCAAATAAGACTCTTCTAGAATCTTCAAATAGGCCTACAACATCATAAAACTCATCCCACTTTTAGATATATATGAAAACATGCTAATTTCCTAATATTTATCATAAATTCTCTTAAAACACTTAAAATAAATGACTTGGAAAATAATAATGATAAACCCATATGATCATGCAAATAGTATTAGTGTAGGATTATGGAGCTGCAAAATATGGTAAAGAGCTACGAAATATGGTAAAATTATAGAAATGAGGGTGAAAGAGGATGACATTTTGGAGGCCCAATATTTCCCCCAAACTGAAGATGTTGCATGTCCTCATGCAACTTTGCATTGATTCCTTTAATTGTAACTTAATCTTCTTGAAATGTTTTGCTTCTATATGAACTTTGGCTTTGTATTTCTTCTCTTATAACTTTGCATAATCAGATCATTTGATAACTTTATTCTCTTTGCAACGTGTACTTTGGAAGACATTTGATTGCAACATATTTTTTATGGGTGGTTATTTTGTGAAAACAAAAAAATTATGAGTATTGGTTATTATGTAACAATATTTTTCTTCTTTTTGTAGCCTCAAAATACTTGAACACATTGAAAATTCTTTTTTAATGCTCCATAGTGGTTGCCAGCCATTAGCGTGCATATCAATTGATCATTGTAAAACATATAAACTTTTGGAATCAAAATGCAATAATAGTTGGTTGGGAAAGATATGTTGGTCAACAATGTATGAGGAATATGTAATATGGAAGGATAAAAAGTAATGGATATTTCCCTTGCCCCCAACTAAAGATATTTTCAGTTTTTTGCAAATGAGAAAGGGAATATAAATGTGGTGAGGGATTTTCCAAAATCACAATTTTAGCATTTAGGGAATTACATGATTAAAGATTAGAAAACAACATATATTCACCTACCTGAAAAGTGGACAAACTATGTATATGAAAGAGTGTGGTCGCTGTTGCTGGATCATGGAATGTGAAGAGAAAAAAATATAATTTGCTTCTTCTTTCTATTGGTTGTATGAATAGAAGATGAATCTAATATGAAATTGGAATCTTTATTGCTAGGACAATGCTACTACTGTTGAACTCTGGAGTTGAGTTCTGGTTTATTAGAATGTTGTTGCAAAGTGCTAAAAACATATAGTCTTTATTCATTCCCACTCAATGGCATAATTCTTATATATGTGAATAGATGTGTTGATGTCGAACATAGAAAGAAATTGTTGTATTACCAACCATTAAATAATGCCATTAACCAATACGAGACTACTCACCATTGACATCAATGAGAGTCAATATGCCTAAGTACATCTTACTAGGTACAAATAGATGTGTCATAGTCGAGTCACCTAGAAGATCCGATAAACAAGGGACATTGATGTATTCTCATTGTTTATTGGCGAGAGAACTAAAAACAATAATAATTTAATTTAATAGTCTCTGAGATTACTAATGTGAGATTACTAGTGTGCCAATCTAATTCAAACATAAGGAAATTATATCAATCTTAACAAAACAATATTAATGAAATAAACATAAAAACATATAATAAAAATAACATAAAAGAAACTAAACTAAACTTGCATAAATGAAATAACATAATATTTAGAATAAAGGAAAGAGGCGCACAAGCTGTGGTTGATGGGGACCCTTCATTCCTTCATGTATTCCATCATCTTCACAATCCGAAGTTTCATTAAAACAACCTAATTTTGTGGTATGTGTTGCCAACCAATCCATGTCTATCAACATGTCATATGACCCCAGTGGTAGAAAATTCAAGGTTTCTTTCATGTGCAATCATGAATTATTTAAAATTGGCATGCATCAATGACTTCAATCGCTTTTATTTTAGTTATTGTAGCTAGCTGAACCTACCATGAATTGGTTTGCTTCTTTCTATATAAAACACACACTTCCTCAATAACTTGTGGTGCAATATAACTGAGGTTAGAACACAGGTCAATTAAAATTGAAAATATCAATTGACTATTATACTTTATATCTCCACCATCGAATGTTGGTAGTCAACTTGTCAATTTTCAATAACTACACAAATTTGAGCTTATGACTACATCATTAATGGTAGTAGCCTCTTGGATGTCATAAACTATTTAGTTATACTATTACTTGTAAGGGAATTCTTATATTAGGTGTGCCTACCTGCACCCCGATCATTTCAACAATCCTTTCTTTGGTTCTTTTCTCTTTTCTTTTGCTAGTATGATTGGCTTATCCCCACTTTGATCAAGATAAATTTTCCAGTATTCACTTTCTACTGGAAAACTAAACCCGACACTTTTTCTTAACTAACTATATTGTGATTATTTGGATCCCTTATTCTTGAATCTAGTTTTATATTTCTTCTTCCACATTGTATGGGATTCCAATTTATGCTTTGACTAGTCAAAACAATACTTTAGCCTTTCAAAAGGTGTCTTTAAGTGTCTTGGGTTCATCAAATTCATTATTGGCTCAAAATGAAAATGGGAACTCATTGAGAAAGTGTTGGATATTCACTTTCTAGTCCTTGATGTATGGTACATACCTCAACAACTCTATACAACTATTTGCATAGGCATCCATAATGATTTGTCTCGATCCATGTTCGTTGAATTATCTGATTTCCCATCATAATACCTTTTTGATAGGTGTTTCGTCTGAAATATCTCATAAATTGTCTCTATGTTAGTTTCATTTATTGGATGCGCGTGACATTCATTAGTTTTCCCACCAAATGTCAGATTTTCCCTTTAAGATGAATATGGCCACTCTAGCCTTCATGTTTTTAGAGTAATTATACACCCTGAAATACTTCTTTCATCCTAATAGACATGCCTCTACTTCTTCATCTTTCTTAATCTCACCATCAAAGGTAGGTGGTTTTTCATTTTTTAATTCCTTAGGCAATAAACTCTTTGAAGACCTTTTCTTCATTTTCTTGTGCAAGCATGATTAGATTGCATTGCTAGACAATTGATCTAAACTATCTATCTCCTCACAATATGTATTTGTCGAGGTGTCATTATTGAATGCATCTTCTTGGCACTCATGTGCCTCTCCCTTAAAAATTTTTTTTCCTACATTGTTGATAGTTGGCTCGTGTTTCTAAATTTTTGATAGGCTTAGTAAATTCTTTGACTAATGTTTGTCTACATTGTTGACAATTGGTCCATGTTACAACTACCTCTATATATATGATAGACTCTATGGTAGCACTACATTAATCTCAGTCTGGTCCTCAAGTTGAAGACTTCAATATTGACTTCCCAATCCCAAAACAAAAATTCATAGTTCCACAAAAGGTGTTGTGTCTTGGAAGGTTTTCTTCCATCTATTCAAAATCACAGTTTCAGAACCTTCGTGTGTCAATGTTTCTCCTTCCACAAGTTTGTCTCTAGTTCCACACTCACAATTCTTTGTCTCTCACACACAACAACACTCTATAGCCATTGGTGTTCACACTCCCAAACCCTAACCCCTACTCAATATGAGAATTTGAGGTCTGATATGTGGATTGAACATGGTTAATTAAAAATTCTAATGTGTACATTGTCGATACCTCAGGTGTAATTATGTTCCACTCCCATTATTTCTCATAATTACTAATAATTGGTACTTTAGCTATCAATCTGACTTCCGAGGATAAGGGAAATTGATCATTTAATTCAAAGTAGAGCAAGGAATTTCCTAATTCCCCCTTACAACTTCCTCTCAGGCATCAAGATATGTGTAGGCTTCTCTCTTCTTCGACTTTTGGTAATATATTAAAATGAAATACATTACAACACATTAAAGTTTGACAAGATATATGCTACCCACTTCCAACAATATAAGTCATAATTACAAGCACAAAAATGGTGTTCAAATGGTGGGAGAGAGAGAGAAAATTCACTAATCCTAATATCAAATAACGTTAAATGCTTAAGAAAATATTATATATATATAATAAATTTATGATCTATCCATACTTCTTTAACCTATAAGTTAATTTTAAAATTCATCAAATTATTGTGACTCATGCATACACATGCCAAACAAATCTATGTATTACCAATAAACAATGATTAAAGATAGTTTTAAAGCCCATTATGTGCATAATGTTTTGCCTTCACATACACGCATCTCTAACATAGTAAGAAGTTAGAGTTGTTACAAAAATCACTTTTTATTTAATAAATGACATTGTAATATGATTTTGTACATGCATTTTGGCAAAAAAAATAATTAATTATGTTATAAATAATGATATCAAATACATAATTCTAAGAAATTTAAAGAAATGGTAAATAATCACTTAAATAATTCATATAAAGATATTATAAAAAATTATTCATTATATATTTCGTTTTATAAAGAAAAAGAAAAATAAATTTTAAAATCATGATATACATATAAATTATAATATAATGAATATAATTATCATAATTTTAGTATTATATAATAATTATTACAAATTTCCTTAGACGATTCCACCAACAAAATTATGGAACAAGAGAAAACATTAACTTGATAAGATGAACTTTATTATTTATGTGAATATTTCTTTCTAATTATTACTTCTTATTCGCCATAATGCTCTAGAATTAATTTTGATTTATATTTATTCATATTGTTATTATTTTGGTCTTTATTTTAAATACCTACTTGCAACAATTGGCCTACATACATTTTCACAATTGCACTAATTTCCATGAATTATTACATTAAAGGCTTCATACTTTGTTTATATCACATTAATTTTTTATTTTTTTCCCATGATCATATCTAAAGTAGGTCCAAGAATACTTACCATCTTACCACTTCACTCATTATTATAAGGTGAGTAATATCAAGATGAGGAAAATAATAGCGAAGTTAAAAGGTAACCAATCACAATAGTGTCCTTTAGGCTTTATCAAGTGATCAACATAAATATCATGCTTGTTTATTTGAAACAATATCTTTGTATATTCCATACTCCACACACATCCTTAGTGCTTTCTACCTAAGGTACTATGTAATCAACTACTAAAAAGATGGTCATTATCAATCCTTCTTAATCCTATACATTGTCTCTTCTACTAGACCTCATTAATAAATCATATTTCTTCTCACATGATAAGTTCTCACAATTTTTAATTCAAATATTGATTTTACTTTCAAGTAATAGACAACATAATATTTTCTTTCTAAGGTCCATTTTCATTCTAGTTGGATTATGTTGAAGCCGTTGTTTTAATTCATAGTTAAAAATTAATAACTTCACCATTGCTATAACCCTATGTGCTACTCCACTATAGTGAGAGAGACTCTATTTCAACTTACCTCCGCTGTTGGCTAGAATGCATCCCCTTCACCCTTGTTTTACAAGAAGACTGGGCTCATCTGACATGCAAAGGAATAATGTTATCGTGGAAATTCATCAGCATTACTGAGCTATTCTCTCTATCACTCCTCTTTTCCCCCTGAGAGGGTCTTTCTATATAGGCCTCTCTTAAATCTAGAAGGATGTATTTGGACACCTAGGGCCATGAGAAGTTAAGTGTGATGGCATGTGAACCAAGCAATCACAAGTCATACACAAGTTTCATGCTCAATTATGAGCTTTTCCCAACTCACTAAAAACTTTTCAATTATGAAATTGTGAGAAAATAACTATGAGAAATTACTCAATTATGTAATTTCGATGCTATAACATCTAATAACTTCCTTGTAAGATCTAGATAAGTTAAAACAAGGGTGAAAGGGGATGCATTTTAGCCAACAACTGAGGTAAGTTGAACTGAGGTCTCTCTCATCGTAGTGGAATGGAAAATAGGGTTATAACAACCACCCCACAATGCATCCAATATATGGAGATAAACTAATGCTTCCCACACACTTAAAAATTCTTTTAACATTTATTTTTTGAGGTAGAAACATTCAGTTCTATCTTCTTAAGAAAAAATAAAATTTATCCCTAACAATTATATCTTTGCGCCAAAGACCAGTATGATAACGATGTTGTAAAATGTTATTTAATGTAATATTATGCTAACTCGGTCAAATTATTTAAAATTAAATTATTGAAAAATAATAATTATTGTGGGTTTACCGATGGTGGTTTACAAGCCTATGGTATTTGCCCATGGTATTTGCTATGATGAAGCCTAATTAAAGGATTGAGGAAATCCATTATGGAATGGAAGTGTGCTACCTTATACCATATTAACTCTAGACTTGATCCCTCTCTACACTTAGTAGATCCGGATTTAAGATTCTATCTTATTAGAAAAATAAAATATATAATATCTCAATATGACTCATGAAAATGTTTAACATTGAAAATATAACTTCTAACTATAAGGAGACATGAAACTTCAATATTTAATCAGAAATATTATGTATATATTTTATTATGAGAAAACCGCATGTTGAGTTTTATAGAGAGGACCCCTGCCTTATATATGGCCTTGGGCACCTTTTCATGAAAGGGCTAATATCTCAATATGACTCATGAAAATGTTTAACATTGAAAATATAACTTCTAGCTATAACGAGACATGAAACTTCAATATTTAATCAGAAATATTATGTATATATTTTATTATGAGAAAACCGCATGTTGAGTTTTATAGAGAGGACCCCTGCCTTATATATGGCCTTGGGCATCTTTTCATGAAGGGGCATGATCTTATGATCATGTCCTTTACCTAATTTGACTATAATTACAAAATAACAATTTTTTACATAACATTGCCTTCCTCTCAAAAGAATGCTTTGTCCTCAAAGTATAGTTAACGAAGGGTGTTGTAGACGTAATGTTTCAGTCTCCTAAGAGGCTTCTTCTTCTAGTAGGTCCTTCCAATTAATTAGATACTCTTTGATTACCTGTGATCACAACTTATTTTCAATGGCAATGATGATTCCTTCTAGTTCTAAAATGATCTTACCTTTGTCATCTAATGTCAAAAGTGTTGTTTGTGTTGCTTGATGTTTTCCAAGTGTTTTTTTAAGGAAAGATACATGGAAGATGTTTTGAACATGACTTTTATCAGGAAGGTTTTAGCTGTAGGCTACTTGGATGAGTTTTTTGTTAATCTGGTATTGTCCATAGAACTTTGGTGTCAATTTATTTTTTCCTTTTTGTTTAAGGACAATTGCTTATAGGGCTAAATTTTAACACATACTCGTTCTCCAACTTCAAATTCTCTCTATGTTCTATTTCTATCAGTGTGTTGCTTCATATGATTTCTTGTAATATTTAGATTTTCGTTTAGTACTTGGAAGACCTTTTGGGTTTCTTCTAATCAATTTTTAACTGTTGGAAGTTGTCTCGATAATGGAAAATCCTTCCATTTAAGAGACTCATAATCATACAGAGCTTGAAACGGAGTCATTTTCATTGAAATGTGATAAGTGGAATTGTACCACCACTCGACAAGGTGTAACCATTGATTCTCCTTATTTTGTTTCTCTATCGCATAAAAACGAAGGTAAGCTTCTAAATATTTATTGACAGCTTTTGTTTGAGGATGGTATGTTGAAATCATGTTGAGGTATGTTTCGACATGTTTGAAAAATTCCTTCCAGAAATTCATGTTAAATTTGGTGTCTTTATCGCTAAAAATCACCTTGGGAAACCCATATAGTTTGTAGACATCCTTGCAAAATATCTCGATGATTTTTTTTAATGAGTCTGATTTCTTCATTCCTATGAAGTGTACATACTTGGTGATTATGTCGACTATTACGAGGATTTTGTCTTTTCCATCTAACATGGGTAGCCCTTCGATAAAGTCCATTGATATTTATTCCTACTTTTGGTTTGGAATGTTTAAGGGATGGAACAAACTAGCTATCATAATGTTCTCATCCTTATTACTCTGGTATTGATCACACTCAATGACATCTTTGAATTTCATTACTGATTGGCATGCATTATAGTAGGTTTTAAAGAAACCTACATGTCCTGCTAATAGTGAATCATGGAACTCCTTAAGAACCTTGGACTTAAATTTGGAATTTTGGCTTAGGTAAATGTTTCCTTTATACCAAAGTATAGCATTTTTCCATTCGAATTTTGAATTCTAAGCAAGATTATTGATTATAGCACATATTTTGGATCTTTTGTATACTTCGAATTTCATTAAGCCATTCTTGGACTACAACCAAGATTGCAAGAATGATGACTCTTCATCTTTTTTGGACAAAGCATCTGCTACTACGTTGTACTTCCCCTTTTTATGTAATATTTCCACGTCAAAGGCAACAATTTTTGCGATCCACTTTTGTTGTTTAGTAGAAAGTGCTTTTTACTAGAGGAGGTGTTAAAGACTGTTATAGTCTGTTCATATTAGAAACTTACTTCCCAAGAGATATTGTCTCCACTTGGCTAGAGCATGCATAATGGTGAGCATTTCCTTGTTGTATGTAGGCTTTAGACGTTCCTGCTTATTGAACTTCTTTCTTTCAAATGCTATTGGATGGCATTCCTGCATCAACACTACTCCAATTCCAAAACGTGAAGTGTCACATTCAATTACAAATGACTTTGAAAAGTCCGGAGTTGCTAATAAAAGTGCATTAGACATAATTTCGTTTAGCTCTTCAAAACACTTTTTGGTCTCATCATCCCATAGAAATGAGTTCTTCTTTAGAAGGTTTGTTAAGCGTGCGATTACATGAGCATAGTGTTGAATAAACCTTCAATAATATCCAATCAACCTCAAAAATCCTCTTAATTTGGTGATGTTAGTCAGTTTGGGCCATTCTTTTCTAGCTTTGATCTTATTAGGATCTACTTTTACTCCTTAGATATTGTGTCTGAGGTATTCTACTTCTTCCTTCCCAAAGGTGCATTTGGACATCTTTGCATAAAACTGATGTTCTTCTAATATAGCGAGAACTTGCTCCAGATGTTGTAGATGCTCCTTACACATTTTACTTTAGACTAGAATGTCATCAAAGAACACTACCACAAATTTTCATAGATATAGATGGAATACCTCATTCATGGTAGCTTGGAAGGTTGCTAGAGAATTAGTTAGCCCAAAATGCATTACCTTAAACTCGTAATGCCCTTCATGTGTTTGAAAGGCAATATTTGCTATGTCCTATAACCTTATTTTGATTTGGTAGTATCCAGATCTCAAGTCAAATTTTGAAAAGTACTTAGCTCCATGAAGTTCATCTAGCATTTCGTCTATAAAAAGAATCATAAACTTGTTCTTAATCATTATCTTGTTCAATCTTCAGTAATCTATGCATAGTCTAAATGATCCAATTTTGAAAAGTACTTAGCTCCATGAAGTTCATCTAGCATTTCGTGTATAAAAGGAATCATAAACTTGTTCTTAATCATTATCTTGTTCAATCTTCAGTAATATATGCATAGTCTAAATGATCCATCCTTCTTTCAAACTAGAACAACTAGAGCAATGTAAGGACTTCTACTTTTTTTATGATTCCACACTTCAAAAGGTCCTAGAGTAATATTTCGATTTCAACTTTTTGATGATGTGGATATCTATACGGCTTGATGTTAACAAGGTTTGACCACGATTTAACTTCGATTATGTGCTCAATTTCTCTTTCAAGAGGCATCTTCATAGGAAGATCTTGGAACACCCTTTTATGTTTTTGAATCAATTCTTGAACTTCAAGTGGTTCTTCGCTAACCAATTTTAAAGCCAACATTTCCATTTGATGACACTGCGCTACATATGTTAGTGCTCCTTTTTAGATCAACTTCATCATTTGGTAGGATGATACAATTTGATTTTGAGGGGGTTGAAAACCATATAACTTGCATTTTTGCCCCTCCCATCTAAACTTTATAAATTGCTTTTGATGGTTGGCAAAGTAAGTGCATAGGGTTTGTAGCCATCAGATACCTAGGACCACATCCACTCCTCTTAGTGGTATAGTGTAGAACAAAGATTCTAGATTGTAATCCTGAATTTGCAATTTGACCTTATGGCATTTCCCTACTTTTTCGATTTTCTTTGTCTGCTACCATTACCTTCATATTAGGCATTGGGTTTGTGAAGATGCTAGCAATGTTTGAGTCCAAAAAAATTGTGAGTGCTCCCTCTATCTATTAGAACCATTACATGGCTCTTTTTGATATGTCCTTTTAACTTTAGAGTCGGGGGTTCGGATATTCCTGTAATAGCTCATAATGATACATGTGGAATACTTTCGCTATCTGATTCTGGAGAAAATTGTGGAGAATCTTCAACTTCTTCTACGTTTGATTCTTCACTATTTGAATTATTGGTTGCTTCACATGTATATAGGTTCTTGGTCTCATTTTTTTTAAACACATTTATGTTTGGAATCCCATTTTTCACCACAACGCTTGCACTTACCCTCTTTCATTCTTTGTACTTCCAAATTGGTTTTTCCTCCTTCACGTAGCTGTGGGAGAACATACTTTGTATTCTCCACATTTGAAATTCGGGGAAACATTCGTCTCGAATATACTCTTTCAACTTTTTATTCATTGTATTCTTTCGAGCTTCTTTTCTGCGACTTTTTCTTTTTGTCTTGATTCTTTTATAGAAGTGATGTCGTGAAGCTTATGCTCATCCTGGAGATGTGGTTCAAGTCTAGTGATGTATGATTGAATAGGGTTTCCAACTCTCTAATATATTTGTTCAAATCTCATTTTTGTTGTAGCCTAGTGAGTGTCAAAAAGAACACTTCTTCTTTGATGCCTTGGAACCTTTTAAAAAAGGAATTTATGAATTTCCTTCAACTAATAGCGTGTCATTTTCTTCCACCACATATACCAACTATAAGCATTGTCTTCCATTTGCAAAGGCATGCTTGATTTTCTCATTGTCATTGTCAATATCGTAAATCTTGACATATTCTTTTGCTTTATTGAACCATGCAACACTACATTTTTCGTTACCATCAAATTTGGAAAGCTGAAGTTTTTCTCTTCGTTGATATGTAACAATTGGTGGGATGAAAAAGGGGTATTGTTTTGAGCGTTGCATATTTTGAAAATTCGTGTTACTATTTTGTGGATTAAGAATGAAATATGTATGTGGAGATTCATGGATACGAGGTGAGCCTAATGGACTTGACATATTTGAAGAATTTGATTGTTGAGTCGTTTCATCATTTTGATCAATTTGATTAGTTGTAATATTCAACTTTGATAGATAGGGTTCAACGTCACCATAGCTTCATTATGATTCCAATCAACCTTATTTGTAAGGGCTAACATGTTCTATTTTAAATTCATTTGATTTTGCTCAAGCGAATTCTTTATACTCTTCGTTGTCCCTGGAGCTCCTTAATTTCTTCAACATGATCGGTGACCTTATTCGCAAGATCTATCATTTTTTTTATTAAAATTGTTCATCATCATTGATGATGATATTAAGCGAGTGTGTGGTGGTGTATATTTATCTAGCATAACATTCTTTCTTAACTTGAAACCCATTTTTTAATATATATATTTTAAATAAAATAATTGTATATATGTATATCTATTTTAATGAAAATATATAAGTATATATATATATACAAATATATTAATATTTAAATTATTTAAAATATGAATCAATTGAATAAAATCACGAATTATGAACCAAACAAATATATAAATGGTTGAAAGGTCGACATCAGACAAAAACAAGAGTCAAAAACTCACGAGGAGACAACTATCAGGGGAAACATTCGACGTAGAGAACAGGGTTGACAGTCAGCTGGGAAATACGAGTAGTGGCGTATGATACGTGAAATTATGAAAACTACAAATGTGTCAAAAGATTGCGGCAGTGGAGATAAGCCAGTCTATGACACAGAGGTGGGAGCGAAAGGACAAAGAGGCAGGCAGTGCGGGCACACGACAAAATGCAACCGCAATTTCGAACAATGAAAGATGGTGCAACACAAGGTACGCCGACAACAGAGAAGCAGTGAGCGTGTGAGAAGAAACAATGATGGGCACGACAGTGAACATAGGATGTCGTATGATGAGCAGAGGGCAATGAACATGCACTAAAAACGAACCTGTTCTGATACTAGATGGGGCAGGGAGCTTCAATATTTAATCAGAAAAATTATGTATATATTTTATTATGAGAAAACTGTATAATGAATTTCATAGAGAGGGCCCTTGGCTTATATACAGCGTTGGGTACCTTTTAATGAAAGGGCATGATCTTCTGATCACACCTTTTATCTAAATTGACTATAATTACAAAATAACAATTTTTTACATAACATATAATCACTTGCAACTTATTATTAGAAAAACTAATTACAACTAATTAGAAGCAACATACATCCATTTAAAGTTCAGATCTATCAAGTATAAGAGAGATCCAATTTGTGTAATTTTTTTATTAATCCCTCATATTAAATGATATAAATAATGCACTTTAAGAAATTGCATCATTCTTAATGCCAATAGATTTACTCTTTTTTTTAGAAATTATTATGACCGTATTTATTTTTCTAGTTACAAATTTAATAATAATAATAAGAATTTCCAAACTAATAACCAAAACTAAATCTTTATTATTACGATTATCATATAATAACATTAACAATAATTTTTGATTATAATCTCAATTAAAAAAAAAAAAAAACATTTAATGTCAGTATTTTTAATATTACAATCACTTAACCTCCTCATTAACAAGTTTCATCAAGTCTAAAATGGGGCACTAACTCACAAACTCTTCCATCTCTTCCATAATGATGCCAAGCATTCATCATCCCATAATATCCATCCTAAGTTTGATTTTGTTTCATCAAGTCTAAAATGGGGGCACTAACTCACAAACCTTTCGATAATGACACCTTCAGCGTCCCACAACATCCATCCCAAGTTTTTTACACATTCAAAGAAAAAACAGGTTATTCTGTCAGTGCACATGAATTATTATATGCAGAGATACTGGCAGCTAGCTTTTGGGATAATCTATTTAGCAAGGGGTTTGTCGAAAAGCTGGGAACATTTATTTTGAAGCTTCAAAAAAAAACCAAATACATTAAACAGAAGAAAAAGCTATCTATCGCATAAGCTATCTTTAATCTCATAAATGTTAAAACCATATATTCCAACATTTTGTCCATATTTGTGACTTCGCTCTGGACACACGTTCAACCAGCACAATGATACTTGCCCTTTAAAAATAAAAATTTACGAACCTTTCTCAAAGGCAATGATAATCATCAAACAAATCACCTATTTCTCCCATAATCTTTCCGTACTACTATCGGTTTGTGTTGGGCTCTGTTGACAATCTTACCCATTGCTCTTGTTTGCGATATTTCTAATCAGTTTAATATTTTTATACATTGCCAACATCTTGTTTGACTGGGCAATTATTTCGTCAAATCACTAGAGATTACAGAAGACACCTGCAACCCATTTCTTCACACAGGGATGCGATTAATGTCTACTATTGGTTACTCACTTGAAAGATGTAGTACTTACTCCTAGTGTCAACACCAACTCGATCTTTGTTGGCAGCCAAATCTTATATCACTGTTACAATCAATTCAATATTTCTTCGAAACTACGAAACTACAAATGTTCCCTCTGGATTGTGTCCAGGGATTATTCATTGGGACGTCAAAACCAACTATGAGCTTTGACTGTTATTTTCATCTTTTTGTGGTAGCACAACTACAGCCGCAACATAAACCACCGCCACTCTTATCTTCATATGTCAGAGATCGCATGGGAAGCCTTGGACAGACTATATGTATTCATTAGTTGATGATCAAAATTGCTGGTAATCCATCTCCTTCATCACCAGATTATGGCATATCATCATTATCTTTCCCGTTCTTCATCATGACTCAGATACAGATGCACAAGAGTTTAAAGAGAGAATCGACGAAATACAGTATTCACATTTATCATTGTCAAAATGCTTCATACATAACTAACATGGAGTCACATAACCGCATACTTCAATACTTGCCTTAACCATTAACTTAATACTGACCTGTAACTTATTATTCAATAATGCATAATACATCATAATCCTTCCAAACATGTGCGTGGTCCATTCGGTTTTCCTATTAGCTGTGAGTTTTTGCTTGGTTAGTGTTCTATCAAGGGATTTCATCTGAGGCTTGTTTGACCAAGACTGGGGATTTGGACGGCTTTTGCCCTGTTTGTTTGTCACTGCTGGAAGACAGTGAGGCACATCTTTTGGGAGTTTTAGTTTACTCAAAGTAACTGGAGGTTTTGCAGAATCTGTATCAAGTTTGGCTTCAGGGCAGGGTTCACTAGTGTGCTGCCTCGTTTGGAGATTGTCAGTCCCTAGTTTGTTTTTCCTCTAAAGGGATCAGGCAGTGCTTGAGGGTTTCCACTTTACTCATTATTCGGAAGATCAGGTGTAAGTCTGCTTTTAAGCACGAGGTTAGCTCACCATTTACTTTTTGTACTATGTAGCAGAATGAAACACGCCATCAACTCCCAGTGAAGAGTGCACAGTTGATCAAGGATGCTCAATATTTAGAACCCCTAGCTTATTCATATTTTATTTCTGTAGAGTCACATTACAGAAGAGGTTTTGAGGTTCATTGGATATACCTTTGTTTTTCTTTCTAGTCTAAAAGTCTATAAATATATCCATAGTTTAAACAGTGCTTTTTTCCTTGAAAATGATGGAAATTTTGGTAAGATTTCAATAAAATCTGGTAAGAATTTTTGTAAATCCATGTTACAGTTGTCAAACTTCAAGATTTTGGGTGCCCAGAAGTTTTGTTAGATTTTGGGCGCCCAGAAGTTTTGTTTTTTTTGAGGACATTGAATCTATTTCCCCATAAAAACATGATTCTCAAGATTTTTTGGAGATTTTTTTTGCCCAAATTCCAACCACTTTTAACTATTTAAACAAATCCTCAATTCCTCACCTCAATATCCTTTTTCATAAATATAAATAAAACATTTTTCAAAAAAAATATTTAATACATCACACAGCATCACAAGTACTAAAACTAATGTCTATACTAAAATTAATTGCTAGCAATAAACATTTAAATAAAAGGACATTAGCTCTTTACGGAGGAAAATTAATTCACTGGTGAACTGGGCAACAATTCTTGACTAAACGCTTGCCCATTAAAAGAGACCGTCTTTGGTTTCACTTTATTTCAACTTTAATCGATGAAGAGTTACTCGAATATTTGAAACCCTCCAAAACACTCAAGCTCAACATCCACTAGTGTAAGACTCTCTTTGATCCCATCGGATTGTCGAGGAACAACTCTCGTGTTATATTTCATCAAACTTCTTGTAAATGATTATACTCATCAACATGTTCTTTGAAGAATTGTATATAGGATTAATATTTTGTATAATTGGATCTGACCAAGATATTGAATGATAATCATGTGAGTTTGGAGTTTTTAAATATAATATTTCAAGTTATTTTAGCTATGGAAAAATAAATAATATAAAAATGTAAAAAAATTGATTAAAGAATACAAAAAAAGATAAGAAGATTTTGATAATAATAAAATTATTTAAATTAAAATAATATTCTAACTTAAATAAATAAGTTGAATCCAAAGTAAAAGAAAAAATGAAATTAAATTACAAATTAAACCATGAAATAATTAATAATTCATTATTTAATAAATAAAGTAAAAAACAAAGAAAAAAAGTAATGGCAAAAAGTTCAGGAAATTAAAACAAACTATAAAAATAACTTAATGAACACTATAATTAACATAAAAATAACACTAATATTAACATCAATTTTGATTTAAAAATTAAAATATTAAAAAAAAAAAAAATTGGTATTTTGAATAATTTAAAAGAAAAAATTGTTATTTAATAATTAATTCCAAAGAAGTAGACAAATACGCAATAAAAATGATAAGAATAACTGAATTAAAAACAATCAAATATTAAAAATAAATTAATTATTATTGGTTGTTTAATTTTATTTTTAATAGTTTTTTTTTTTATTTTTACTTCTTTCCTTTTTTTATTTATTTACAAAATTGAATTTTATTAGTTTATTTTTATTATTAATTTGGTAATTTTAATTCAATTTTTTCATTGGGATTCAACTTATTTATTTAAGTTAAAAATCTTATTTTTAATTCAAAAAATTTTATTATTTAAGCAAAGTCTTTTGGTAGAAATCACATAAGAGAAATTTTTGGCCAACTCGTTTCGAACCAACAAGTGTGGTTCATCAAAATCTTCTTTAAACTCCCCTTTTGACTTGAGCCTTAACAACTCTTTTAAATTTTATTATTATTTTTACTTAACAACTCTTAGATTTTATTACTATTTTCACCATAATTGAATTCTTTTCTATTTAAAATTTTTACCACTCATTTTTTATCATTCACTAGTCTCTGATGATGAGTGGAGGTCTACCATTAAAATCATCCGGAAAGTGCAGATGCCCAGATGTCTTTAATTGGGTCTCCCTCGATCTCAAACAAAACGTGGATCATATGACCGCCTAATTTTGTTACTTGGAATACAATCAGAAGGATAGTACATCCATTAATATAACTTGAACTTGGGATAACAACTAGTGCTCGGGATGATGTTGAATCCCTGTCTGAATTTACGTAATATGATGGATCATGAATACTTCTTAGCCTTCTGTAGTGCACACACTATACTATTGCTTCCAATATGATATTTTATCACAGTTTCACTTTTGGGTATGCAGTTATGGTCACTGTAACCTGAAGTATTAATTTACAGTTTTATCACAGTTTCACTTTTGGGTATGCAGTTATGGTCACTGTAACCTGAAGTATTAATTTGTACTCTAAACAGGTGACAACTTACACTGGAACGTTCCTTCTCCTAAATAATTCCGTGGTATGCTCTATTCTCCTTTAAATATACTCAAATGTGGATTGGATGTCAAAGAAATTCATTTATTGAAAACATTTTATGGTATGAATTCCATGGCATGTAACCAGGTTCTGCTAGTAAATGAATAGAATGTCCTTGACGCCTTTTGATATTGAATTAACCGTTTGCATGCTTATGACAGACCCAAGATCAAAGAGGAGCTGCAAATGGGATTGCCATGACTGGAGCGTCTCTTTTCAAAGCATTAGGTCCAGCAGGTGGAGGTTCACTCTAAGTGTCTAATAGACTGATCCGCAATTTACCTTCCCCACTTCTTTAGGATTTGTAAAAGTACAGACATAGGAATTTATTTTGCTGTTGAATTTGAAATTTTCACTGATTCATACAGAGCCAGAGAAGCAGGAGCGTTTTCCTAGTTGAGACCAAGGCTATAAAGTGTTTTACTCACTAAAGTGTCTCTCAACATTGGAGGGGTTAGGGGTCCCTCCAAATTCATTTCCCTCAAAAAACTTATCGACACCTATCGCCCATCCATCATATGTCTTCAAGAAAATATGGCCTCAGGAGAAAAATCCAAAGAGTACTTCTGAAATCTTTATCCAGGTTAGTTTTCATGTGCTTTGGATTCAAATGGCTTGTCAGGTGGTCTAATCACTATATAGGACCCAACATTGCACCACTTGATGCTTACTCTTCCTCATTAGGTATCATTCTAGAAGGATCCCTAAGAGAATGTTCTTGTACCATAAAATTGATGAATTGTTATGGACCATACAGTGACAGACTGCATTTATGGGACTAGCAAGTGGCCTTCTCTTAGATCAAGCTCTCATCATGAAAGGGGACTTAAACTTCATTATTTTTGCAGGAGAGACCCATGGTCTTCAGGCTCAACCAGATCATCGATGATCCTACTTTTCGACAACGTTGCAGAATCATAAGCTTCGTGACATAGCTCCCTTCCCCTTAACCCCTACCTGGAGAAATGGGAGGATTGGTGAGGAAGGGATAGCCAAAAGAATCGATAGGTTCTTAATGGCCGACCAATTGGCATTAAGAGTAAGGAGACTTAGATCCTGGAAAACACAAGATAAGTTGTCGGATCACAAGCCCATTTTCCTGGAGTTAGATTTTGATCCTATCATAAAATAAATATCCCTTTAAATTCAACCACTCATGGTGGGAAGAAAAGTCTTTTAGATTGTTGGTAAAGTAAATAGAGAAATCCAGTCTCAAACTGCTCATTAACAATGACTAATTTGTTAAGAAAACTCATGGAGCTATAGAAGGAAGTTTTAGTCTAGTGAAGGTTCCATTGATTAATTTGCAGGTTTGTTTATTTCTTTTTAGGCAACAGATTAAAATTGCAGAAGTACACAAAAATAAGTTAATTTGTATAAATTTTACAGTAATAAGAGGACAAAAATGTAGCATAAGACAAGAGAAAATTGATAATGGAATTCCATCCATTTTAGGCTATGTCTCTGGGTCTAGCTTCTAATGATTGTCACTTTATTAAAATTGTCAAATTTTCATTACATCAGTTTACAAGCCTCAAACTGAAAATATGACACTTCCACGCTGCTCAGAATGCTCAAAACCCCCACTTAGGTGTAAGACTTTCTCTTTGATCCCATCGGATTGTCGAACAACTATCGTGTTATATTTCATCAAACTTTTTGTAAATGATTATACTCATCAACATGTTCTTTGAAGAATTGTATATAGGATTAATATTTTGTATAATTGGACCTTCAATATATCATTAGTGACCAAAGAATATTGAATGATAATCATGTTAGAGTTCGAAGTTTTAAATATAAAATATTTCAATTATTTAGTTATGGAAAAATAATAATAATAAAATTAAAAAATTGTTTAAAGGTAAAACAAAAGAAAGATTAAGAAAATTTTATAATATAAATATTTAACTTAAATAAATAAAGTTGAATCCAAAGTAATTTGAATTAAAAAATAACAAATTAACAATAAAAAATAAACTAATAAAATTCAATATTAAATAAATAAGAAAAAAGTAAAGGAAAAAAAAAAAATGCAAAGTAAAAAAAAACTATTAAAAAATAAATTAATAAAAACTAAGAAATAACATAAAATAACAACTAATAAATTAAATGGAATTTGATTTAAAATAAAAATAATAAAAAAAAATGTATTTGAATAATTAAAAAAATTGTATTTTAATTATATTTCAAAAATAGAAAAATACGCAATAAAAAGATAAAGAAAAATTGAATTAAAAAAAAACAAAATATTAAAAATAATAATTATTATTTGTTATTAATTTACTTTAATAGTTTTTTTTTTAACTTTTTCCTCCTTTTGTTCTTTATTTATTTAAAATTGAATTTTATAGTTTTATTGTAAATTATTAATTTTGTAATTTTAATTCAATTTTTTCTCTTTGGATTCAACTTTTTTATTTAAGTTAAAATCTTATTTCTAATTCAAAAATTTTTATTATTTAAGCAAAGGCTTTTGGTAGAAATCACATAAGAGAAATTTTTAGCCAACTCGTTTCGAACCAACAAGTGTGGTTCATCAAAATCTTCTTTAAACTCCCCTTTTGACTTGACCCTTAACAACTCTTTTAAATTTTATTATTATTTTTACTTAACAACTCTTAGATTTTATTACTATTTTCACCAACAGCTAAAATATTTAATTCTTTTCTATTTAAGGTTTTCACCACTCATTTTTATCATTCAATATTCTCTAGTCTCTGATGATGAGTGGAGGTCTACCGAAATGTTGGATAAAATATCAATTCTATACACAATTTCATCTGTAAATTTTCTTCAAAAATGAAGAATTGTGGAAATCTCCATTCTATGATAATAAAAACTTTCTAATTACTAGTCAAATATACCGGTATCTAAATTCTGAAAAGCTAATATTGGACTATCAATTAATGTTTAGTTTTGGTTCAAATTCACTTGTGATTTGATAGATCTAATCAATTTCAAGTTCAATCATCGACCTCATTGACAGGATCTGACCTACAGTTGAAGATTCAAGAGTGATAATCACCTTCTTTCTATTCCTTTACAAGGTATGTTGATTTTCCTTCGTAAAGGAGAACGTCATCAGGATGCAGGTACAAGTAGTACGGCTTGGGTGGATAGAAGTACCCATGCAATTATGCATCCACTATACTATAATCACCAACTTTTCTATGTAAGGAAATTCTATTCTAAATCATCCACTATACTACAATCACCAACTTTTCTATGTAAGGAAATTCTATTCTAAATCTTAGTAACAAAAGGGAATGAACTTATATATAACATATATCTTGGTAGTGCTGTAAGAAGCTTTAAATTTTCAGATGATTTGAATTACAAAGTACGCAGTTTCCATCATGTGGTATACTCTGCATTAATTTTGACATAGTCATAGCTCAGATCACAACCCCATGCTTGACTAACACCTTCGCCAGATCCTGTGGACAATTCCAACAAATGCACAACATTAAATTTCAGAAAATGGAATTGATCCCTTCAAGCAGCTATACATAGATATTTTCAATGTTTGCAGGGAAGATACCAAACTTCATAAGAATTTGTCCACATGGAATATTCAAATCAGAAAACCAGTATCAAAAAGTATGAATCTGACATATGTAAACAATCTAAAAGTAAGCACAATATCGTTCAAGTGAATCAAACAAATTTAGTGTTCTCCACATTTCTTGATTAAACAGTTCAACAGCATTAATATTTTAGATGAAAATCACTAGCCAACATAATTCCATATTTATGATTTGTTCTTACCTATGGAAATGTTGATTAGAACTGTGCCATGGGTCTCTCCAGCTTTTCTCAGATAAGCACTGGCTGCTGCCCTGTGACGATAAAATCTAAATCTTTAGAAACATGGGCAAGCATACAGCAGAATGTTGTTGTAAGATAGCTGATGTGATTTATAATGCCAGCAAGACACTGACCGGTCAAATGGCAATGGTTGTCCACCATCCATGAGCACAATGTCCCCGAGAGTAATGTGGAGGTCATTTAGCTTAAAAGGAATCCCTGCATACCCAGCTGCACAAGCAATACGACCCCAATTTGGGTCCCTTCCATAAATGGCAGCCTGCAGATGAAGTGACAATCCTTGATCAGATTCCTTGACCATTAATCATGGTGTACACTAAGGACCAAGTACAGACAGAAGAATACAACCAATTTCTCCAACCTTTGTGAGTGATGAAGATGCCACTGATCGGGCAACCTTTGCTGCATCAGATTCACTATTGGCACCAGTCACCGTCACCTTGTCAACATACACCATCACAATCATCAGCAATGGCAGAATATGCAACAGGTATCTTAATATATAATTTTTGCATAGACAAGAAATCATCTAAACTTATGCATCTAAAACGCAGCAACAGTACACTTTATCTGCTGATATTGACAAACACAAAGAATATTAAAAGCTACAGTTTTCCTTGATCCCTTATCCACAAAGTAGACATATACCATAGAAATGACAGTATAGATTCTAGAATAGACATGTATTTCTGAATTATACTTTCGATGAAGACTACAACAATCGTGGATTCTACACAATTAAATATGTATAGTGCTCACAATAGAAACCATATGCCATTAATAGAGCTCTAAGATGACTGTCAAGATAGGAAATACCAGACTTCCAGTTTAACAAGCTGCCCTGAGGATGGTGAAACAAAGATGACCAAAAGTAGAAGAATGTATCATGATTACTTCTAACATCAATGTTTTAACAAGCTAAAGATAGGTCTGGAAATCAGTAACATTGCTCCTCGTAGCAATCTGGAATTCCCCAATGTTTGAAAGTTCAGGTTTTAAAATTGTAAGAAGAGAAGCTTAAATGCAATAACCAAAAGAGTTTGAGGATTAAATGAAAAATCCAATCTAGAAACAATAAGCATGTCTGATTCTAACCAAGTGAATGTAAGGAAACCATGGAATGAAAAATGTGCAGCAGCACGGAAACATGGATCTTTGTAGCAAGAAAGTGTAATGTGTAGTACTGCAAATAGTCCATGGAACAAAAGGAGTTGACATTATCTGCAACGATTGGTCAAATGTGTTTGTAGCCAACTGAATAAGCAAGATGCAATCAACTGACAGAATTCACATGACGATCAACAGACAGGAGAATTGTTCCACTTGATAGCAGTAGGAAAGGTAATAAAGTAGGAATACTAATACCTAACAATGCACTGTTGCAGGAACTCTGAGGAAATAATATGGCCTCACTTCCACTGACTCTCCGGCACTAGAACTCCACTGAAAATCTTTTGCTGCTCTTCCCTCAATCCCTGATGCTTTGGACTCTCTCCTGCTGAATCTCTGCAACTGGATCAGCTCGATTTGCCCAAGGAACTTGCTTTCCCTCTCACTTGATGTGTTTATCTCCATCCCCATCAACCTGCTCTTATAATCACTCGTTGGATCACCAACGGCCATGATTAGATCTCCATCAATGGCTAAGACCATTTCAAACTCAGTCCATATGAGTTTCTAGAGCATTCTCACCTTCCCTTAATTAATTCCTATTAATTAACTCTGAAGTATCATGATCCTCTGGAGGTATAACTACTACCAATGCGAACTCCTCCAGCATGGAGGTCAACTCGTCGATCTCTGCCGAACTTGTTCCCTGTTGCTCCCCCTTCTTGTCTTTCTTCTTCTTTGGACATTGGGTACTGTAGTGACCAAACTCACCACACCTAAAGCATTTGATCTTCAACATATCTTTCTTCTTCTTTTCTCCTCCCTTTGAGCCTTGTCCCTGATTGGGACCTTTCTTTGCTTTTCCTTTAGATGCAAGGGCTACATTCTCCTCATCTTTCACAATCTTCAGTCCTTTGCTACTGCTGCTACTGGTATTATCTTCGACAAGAGCAAGCCCCATTTCCTCTTGAGTGAAATCACTCCACAACCGATTCATCCAAGTAGTTTATCTCATCGAGTGATACCCTGAACGAATATTGCCTACTCCTTGGTGAAACCGTTGAGAGTTGTACACACTAGTTCACTATCCGGGAGGTGTCTCTCCAATTCTTGCAAGTTCACCTTGGACATTCTAAATTTTGGTGAGATAAGGAGTCACTCCCTCACCCTTCTGCATCCCTCGACTTCTCTTTCCAAAATATTTTTCGATTCTTAGAAGGATCCTAGAAAAGCTTTGCAACAACATCCCACATTTCTTTGGCAATATTCTTGCCAAATATATGCAGAACTATATGATATCAATCTCCATCGAGGATCATCCTCTTCGCCTTGGCCATCTCCTTATTGTAGCTCTCTAGTTGTTGTTGATCTGTAGGTATGGCTACAACATTCTCTGCATACGTCTTTAGACCATGCTCATCTAGAAGGAAAGTCCTTTTGGATTTCCAGACACAATAGTTAGGGGCTCCATCAAGCCTATCCTGATCTCTAAGACCTATTGTGGCCATTTTTGTGAAAACTCAAAACTGGAAACTAAACAGGCATCTCCTCCCTCTCCTGCTCGACCTCTCTCTATTACTCACACTCCCTCTGGAAATGCGCAGATTGCTACCGATTGCCTTCGGATGTGCCTTCTCTGGTATTCACTCTTCTTGCTATCTCAACTGGACAACTCACTCAACCTTCTGGAAGTCCTTCTTTGGAATTTGACACACGATCTGCTACTCTTTCATCCAACCACACGAGTGCTAGTTTTAGGTGACATCTACAACTCTCTTTTTAGTAGCCCTATATCAACCCATCAAGAAGTTGTTCAAAAAATAAAAAATGAAAATCAAGTCAAAGTTACCTTTTGTGATGGTTTTTTATCATGACATCTTGCTTGTCGGCAACATCCTCGACATTCATAAACACATCTCCAAGACTTCAGATGTCAAGGGACTCCTTACTTTACAAACCTTATCACAGTCTTCTTCTTTATGGAGATGTCATGATCAATTCTTCTAGTCGTTGGATGTTGACTTCCTGTGACCGTAGTTGCATCTTTCACGATCTCTTCTTTCTTTCTTCACATACTGCTTCCTAGGAACTTTCCATACATAGTTCCTTCATCTTTGTCAACTACCTCATATTCCATATAAAGGCATATTATGTTGATTTCATCTTATCAATATGTGAACCATGCCTTCATGCATCTTTTCAAAAGAAGAGATCTTTGATCATGCTCACGAGGTAGAGCATTTACACATGCTATCTGCAACTATACGATGACATGACTTAATCTATCAAATATACATACCTCTTTTCTCCTTCTAGTCATCTAGACTTCTTTTAGCAACTTCCTTTCTTTGATTGAGAGTAATTCAATCATCTTGACCTGCTACACTCCTTTGTCACCATACCATCATCCTTTTAAATAATGTATCCCACACAAGGTGGAATGATTAGTGAGACACTTGCTTCTTCCAAGTAGAGGTGAACCTTCTAGTGAAGATTCCAATGGAGGATCTTGATTATGCTCATTCGACAAATAAGGATGATGATGTATGATGAATTCCTTCTATCATGCTAGATGACCTTCTTTCAATCAGATGTACTATATATGATTTCAATGAGGTTGCCAAGAGCTACTTCCTTTATATGATAACTAATACATCTTTGTAGACTTCTACTTCAGCTATTCTTTCAAGCTTCTATAATGATGCAATGAGCTCTTGCTTTAACGGTATGCGTCTAGTATGATGTCATCTTATACTAAGATGCATCTCGTCATAATACTTCTCATCTTGACTTCCATAGTGGAGATCTTTTCACCTCCTACTTCTTGCTATGCATTGGAAAAAGCCTAATTGTGAAGATCTATCCCTTAGGATTTTTTGAATTTTCTCATCAGATTCTTCCACTTCTTCGGTGATATGTGGTTCATTTCTTTCTTTCCTCTTGTTGTCCTTTTTGAACTTCAGACAATCTCTCTTGTAGTGCCTATATTCCTGATAGCCATAGCATTGGACTTTTGACATATTCTTCTTTTTATGAGAAGCAAATTTCCCAAACTTTCATTTTCTCTTAGCCATGGCAGCAAATACTTGAACTTGTTCACCTAGCCCCACATCACTCTTTTCTTTCAACCTAGTTTCTTCAATTTTACACAAAGACAAATGTTCAGTGAATGGGGTGGCTTCCTTTTTTCCAATGATGCTAGATGTGAAGTTGCCCCATTCCTCTGGAAGTGTATTGAGTACTATGGTGATCATTTCTTTATCAGACATTATTTCTCCCAACTCTTGTAGTTGGTCTCTTATTTTTGATACCTTCATAAAATATGGGGCTATTCCATCTTCCTTTGAGATCTTCATTTTGTACAACTTGTTCCTCAAAGATATAACTTCTCCTGCAATACTTACAAAGAACAATTCTATTAACTTGTCATATATTTCTTTTGATGTCTACAACTTTGATGCATAAGGTATGAGGGGATCCTTGTGGATTCAATGAGAATCCTTTGAGGCGTTACTTCCCCTTTCATATACTTTGCTAGAGCTTGAGCTTCTTCCTTTGGAGGCTTCATAATTGATCCCTTAACATGTTGAACGACTTCATTTTCAATGAGGATCAAATTTTTCCTCTTCTTCTGTGCAAGAAAGTTTGATGACGCAACTAATTTATTGCTTTCCTTACAAAATGAAGTCATTTTGATAGCAGATTCAATCATAAATATAAAGGTATTTACTTGTCAAGTGAAGATGCTCCTTGATGACAATATCTTCAACTTGATGCCTTCTTGATTTTGATGATGATGTTGATAATAGATGTCTTCTTGATGAAGATGTCTTCCTTCAAAAGTGATCCTTCAAAGAGAGGGAGATCACCTTGATTCCTTTATGATGATGACAACGCATTTTCTTGATTCCCTTGAATGTAGAGACTTCAAGATGCTTCAATGTGTAGTCCTTCTAGGTAGGGTCCTTGAGATCTTCTCTGATGATGATGTGCGAGCTTCCCAACAATGCTTCAAGTGAGAAACTCTTCTTTTGATAAGCTAGGGTTTTGAGGTCTTCTTTGCTTGTACTTGGTCTTTGTGAATGTCTTCTTGATGGTACAATGTCAATGCTTTGATTTTTTTTTTTTTACTCCTTTTGATAGTCCTTCTAGTGCTTCGGCCTTTGAGTGTCCTTCTTTTAGATTCCTTTCCTTGTCTTGTCACCTAAGCTCTCATACTATGTTGAGAAATCTAGGGGCAGCTAGATTATGTGATTTCTCTTACTTTGATAACTGCTTGTGATGTATTTTTGCTTATCTTGATTAGAATTTTTTTCACCTTAATTATTACCATTTTCTTTTCATCAAACAACTACCAACCCATAAAGAACAGTGAAACAAAAGGACCAGGGCCAAAACTTAAGGAATTTACAGGGTAAGTTCCTCAGACAGAACACCAAAGGACACCGCTCACAAACAGATCACAGATCAGTACACCAGTGTTTTTGACATGGTTAAAACCCTCAAAGAGGGAAATAGTCCACGGCCTGAGCCAACGCGGCCACTTCAGGCAATTTATTAATAAAAGAATGAAATTTTACATAAGCTTCTCTCATGCACGGTTAACCTACAAATGACCCTCCATGCGCTTTAAATAGAATTCATGGACCAATCGGGTGTCAAGCCACGGATCAAGTGTCGGTAATACCGAGGAGAGAATGAACCGTCGGATCACTACATATCTGACCGTCGGATTGTAAGTTACAAAATGTACAACGGTAAAGAAACACACTTTACCTAACTCTATACCTAACTCTATACTAGACCAAGTTGAACTTAACTATTTCCTATGTGTCGGAATATCCTAACAAACTTGGTTCCTCCCTAGACAAAAAGGATCACTGTTGTGACCAGCAATCCAAGAAAAATCATTATGCTTGATTTGCAAGTGAAGCACAAGTAAAGTGACCAATAGAATTTAGATCTTAAATGATGGAAGGAAAAAGATATAGATACTTATGGAAAACCCCTTTTGATCCTTCTTTGGATTGCTTTGAAGAGTCTTTGGCCTTTGAATTATGTGCTCCTTATTGTCAATGGAGATGGCTAGTCTAGCAAAGGACGTCCCCAACTCCAATGCAATGGGCAATCTGTTGCAATACAACCACAATCTTGCAAATACAAATATTAGTGTCAATGGGAACTTGCCATATGATGGCAAAGTTGGATTTGTAGTTCAACCAAGAACAAACAAACCCCAACTAGGCCTAGGATATGTGCAAGCCCAAGGAAAACTACAAATAATTGTAGTTTTCCCACCCTAGACAAGAATGCACTCAAGCTATAACACAAAAATTGTTGCAAATGCAAGAAGAAATCAATGAAAAAATACTATGTTACCTCATGCTACGAGGAGAAACAACATAAACCCAGCTTGGCAACCCCCAAAGACTTTGACTTCTTTATTAGTTGAATCAATAGAAATTTTAACAGAGTTACAACAAGCTTCCAACTTACAACTATGAGAAATGGGAGCCCAAATGGTTCCATATATAGAAAAATGGGAGGAAATCCCAATGACAAATGTAGGGTTGAATTCTCCATGTGCATGAGAACAATCTCCAAGTGTGAATCGAACTACTGTAGGTGGCATGGCCTGGCTGTGAGATTCCTTTCCAAACTGTGCGTTTTCCCTCCTTGACTGGAAATGTAATCCTTGTTGTGGACAAGTGTGAGGAGAGGGGTGATAGGGGGGAGATATCTCCACTAAATCCCGATGACAAATGTAGGGTCGAATTCTACATGTGAATGAGAGGAATCTCCAAGTGTGAATCGAACTACTGTAGGTGGCATGGACTGGCTGTGAGTTTCCTTTCCAAACTAAGCATTTTCCCTCATTGACTGGCAGTGTATTCCTTGTTGTGGACAAGTGTGAGGAGAGTGGGGTGATAGGGGGAAGAGATCTCCAGTAAATATGGGTTGTTACTCCAACGAACTGCCCTCAAATCTAGACCTGCATACTAACTCTGGGAGGCTGCCAGCGCTAGAAAATTAACTGCAGTGGCATCCTCTTGTTGCTACGTGGAGTTTGGAGAGAATTTGAGAGTGGGGACAAACTCCACTAATCAATGTAATGTTTAAGCTTTACTCAATGTAAGGTAAGAGAGAGAGGATGGACCTCAAAACAACAAAGACCTATACAGTCCCACAACCTCACCTTTGGTACGGTCTCCAGACCTTTATGTAAATAAGCTCATGAGCATGGAAAAGAGGATTGAAATTTTAGAGGCAAAAGTACAGCAAGAAGGCAACCAGATTAAGGAAATCACAGAAGCTAGAGGGAGGATTGAAAAAGAGAACAAGTTGTTAAAAGAGTAGGTAAAGAGCCTGCAAAACTAAATGGAGAAAGGGCAGCAAGAGCTAATCAACTTAAAGCAAGAAATGGAATAGGCAAGAGCAACAAAAAAAATCATTTAAACCCAACGGAAGCAGCTAGCACAGTTCAGAAGAAAAAGTTTCAATCAGTAATGATAGACATGGAAATAAGAGAAAACAAGTTAGTGGAGCAAATAAAAGAGGTTAAATCCTGGGCTCAGGTGGTAAAAGAACCGACAAGTGAACAAAAGGAAATTATAGAAAAACAAATCAAGACACAAATGAGAGAGGAAAAGGACAAAGAAGAAAGATCAAGGAGTGGAACAAGTCCTACCTTGTATGGACGATTT
Source organism: Pinus taeda (assembly GCA_000404065.3). Classification (NCBI taxonomy): domain Eukaryota; kingdom Viridiplantae; phylum Streptophyta; class Pinopsida; order Pinales; family Pinaceae; genus Pinus; species Pinus taeda. Next base: position 152,142 of record APFE030477670.1, read on the forward strand.
GGCACCAAATTCTCAGGGAAAGTTAACAGAAGATACAGTTTTGCAGAAGAGGTCCAAAACCACAAGACAGGGGCAGCATGACCTTTGGTAGATTGGGTTGAAAGGACAACTTCCAAGCAACGCTAAACAATACACCTAAGAGAAGGTGGAGGAAAAATTTCCTCACCTCGTTCAGTAGAAACTTTTGGGGACCAAAAACCTTCCAAAATGGGAAGGTATGATCCGGATTGGATCATTATATTGTTTTTCATCCATCTCGATGCTTTCATATTGGAAAAAGTGGAGGAATGAGCTAACAAGACCATTTTTACCCGCAGGACCCAATTTGGCAAATTGGGATCTGAAACCTTCCGAGAGCATTTTGATGCATCAAATGACGTTTTTCTGGGGTAAAAATTTTCCACTCTGGCACTGCACCATTTTTTGATATTCTACACATAGATCTTTCCAGTGGCGCAAGAATCGCCTCAATCAGACTCCATATGCAAAAATTATGCCACTCAGAACTTGGCCTTCTTGTTTTCACCACCATAATTCGAGAGGAGGCCACGTCAGCCACCATTATTCATGGAAAAGGGGATAGCCACATGATTATGTTGAAGAAGACTCTAGAAGAGTCCATATTATAACTATGGTTAAGAGTTGAGGTAGTCAAACCTAACCACTAGTAGGCTATCGAGCTATGTTATAACCGGGCCACTAGGAGGAAAAGGGATTCCTTTCTTATGAAGTGTATTTGTTCTACAGATGAGCAAAAATAGCCGAGAAAGATAGGAGATGGAGCACACAGAGAGGATTTGTGCACTATTGTAGGCCACAGGCACAGGCCATACATTTTTGTACTCACAGCCATTTTATATTTAGAGAAAGAGAGCAGGGCGGCCTCACCTTCTAGCTGGGTTTTCTCCCAAAAGGGTTTACTAGGTTATATCTTGTGTCAAATTGTGATTTGTGAGTTTTTATTCCATTGTTCTCTATTTTCTGCATAATTTTAATTTGCAGGGATACACAATTAATAGTAATCTACGGATTTGGAAATCTAAAGAGAAATAAAACCCTAATAGTGTAGACTTCAGATTTTACAATATACTTTTATCAAATTTATTGTGATGAATTGTCCAATGCAATGTCCACGGAAATTTACAAATCAACCCTAGTGTTTCCAGCTTTCAAACTTGTTTTAGCATCATCCTAGTGTCGCCCTCTTTCAAACTTGTTTTAGCATCACCCTTGTGTTGCTATCTTTCAATCTTGTTGCCATCTTTTTTCACTTCTGTTTTAGCATAGCAATTGCCTTTGAGACTTATACATAGACATTATGACTTGTTGTACATTCTTGTCCCATTAACCTACTTTGGTCCTCTATGGACATTACCATAATTTCTTCCCTTCCTTCTATAGTTGCAACAAAAAACCCAAAGATGATGTAGTGATAAAATTATCTTGCACCCATATTTTCCTAATTTAGTTACAGTTCTTTGATCCAATATGTTGGGCCAAGAGATGATTACATTCACTTCCCAAAATGAAAATGTTCCCAAAGTCATTTCTGGGAGTTTTTGAAAGTTTAGACACAGTTTGATTTTCAAAAGGTTGCACCTATACTTGCACCAGTGACCACATCAACACGGTGAATCCCAATATCGTGCCACACATATTCAAACATTTGCTAGGCATTAATATGCATCACTATAGATATTAACACTAAGTCAACAATTAACAACAACAATGAATGCACAGGTGCACCAAAGCATAGGCTGGTTAATAGTGAATGTATATCAATTTCGACAGGTAGAATAAGAAACTCTCAATGTCCAAAAGAACACACTTGAGTTGTATTAACAAAAAATACAAATTCTGCTTTGAAAAATCCTTTCGTTTGGAATAAAAAAGTTCAGTTACTGTTCAGAAAAATGATATTACAGAAGCAACACGCTGTAAGTACACACTTCTCCAAGTTTAACAAAGAAAGTCAAATGCACCTGCTCTGTTGTGTCAAAACCCTTCCTAGCTGCACTCGCTGCACCAATAACATACAATGATATGCACATATTCAATGACAATCCTAATAGTTATATGAATGAACCCCAAAATCTTTTAGCCGATAGAGCATACAAATGCTTAATTTAGAAGAAAAATAATGCAAACCAGTAATGAAAAGCAACTCTATCTTACCTGCATGTTGGTTCGAGGTTTTAGTTCTTTGTTTAAAAAGATTCTCTGAGGAATCCCAGACAAGTAATTCGCCATCTAAAATACATCTAAAGTACAATTACAACAAACAAATCAACATCCAAAGTTTATGTAAGAGCAAAACCAAAGAACAATGAATAAATTGTATATACCTTTCTGTAATTTTGAGTTTTTGCTTGTAAATATTTTCATGCAAATATTGTCGTATTATTTTAAAACAAAACAACTTGATATATATTAATAGATGAATTCTACTAGATGTTTGTTTATTGGCACGTGGGATTAGCATAAAATGATAACAATGGAGCGTTTAATATTACATCAAACAAGGGCTAATTTCATTATTTTATATGAAACCAGAACGTACCGTGTAGAAAGGATACACTTCTGAAGTAAATCCCCTAGAGCTGAATTATACTCATCGTGTTCTTTTCCATTCCTGCAAAAGATAAACACCAGTGAAAGGAACCTGAGAATCGAGGCATACTTTTGCCAAAAATAAAGAAATCGCATCACAGGGACATAATAGAAACAAGAATTACTTGTGCAATGAAGCCCATTTATTTTAAGAAAGCAATTACTCCAACATTTTACATAGTGAACGTAACATACAAGGTTAATAAGGATTAACATGTAATATATAATAGTTAGTATTAATCAAGATAATAATTAATGAAAGGTGGTTAACAAAAGGGAAAATATAAAGATCCTGGACTTCTTCCATAATAATCAAATTTAGAATGAATCAAAGGATTGTCATTATAATTTATAATCAAAGCATCATTTGATGTAAATTATTGACAAAGAAAACTGGAGTCTAGTACTAAAGAGAAAGAATATTTCCTAAAACTTCAAAAAAATATGTTTTAGTGCTACACAGAATCAAGGGGACACTTGTAGGGAAGGGTAACATTGTTTCTATTGATCCTCCTGGGCGTACTAACTATGTAACCAATCATTTATCCCAGATTCAAATATAATTGAAATGATCGTCGTGGAACGAAATACATTATGGCATAACCGACTTACAACCAAAACATGGGGATTATATCTTTGTATCACAATTCACAAATAATTCTTTATGAAGCAATGATGGTGACATAATTTTGGGTTCACCCTAGGTGGAATCACCAGGGACCTTCATCTTAAATACTAAAAAGTTGTTTTTGACATTTTCCTACAAGAAGGGAAAAAATAACATTAAAGGACGTTACATCGAAGTCAAATTCAATAACATTAGAAGACTTTAACAATATTTCAAAGATAATCCTTCAAAATAATCAAAGAATCAATATTAAATATGCAAGAAGAAATTTGACAAAATTATCACAAATAAAAGCGAGGAATTTTCTTGTATCAAGAATCATAGTCAGAACTTGATCGTGAGAATTAAGAAATTAAAAGGTGAAAAGAAATCATCAAGACAAGTTAAAAGAATTCATCAAAAAGGAGGCACTAAAGTCTTCTGAAGTTAAAATCCAAGTTGAAGAAAAGGGCATGAAACATAGTTTGAAAAACCAACTAGTTCAAACCAGTAATCAATCAAACAGGCTGGTCAAATAGATTTAATGTTATGTAAAATAATTAATAATTTTGTAATTGTAGATTATTTAGGCAAAAGGGCATGATCCGAAGATCATGCCCTTTCACCAGGGAGCACCCTAGACTTACTATGACTTTGAGGAACCCATGCAGTTTGTAGATGTTTTTACAAAACATATCCACAATTTGCTTAGTTGTGTCTGTTTTTTTATGGCCATAAAATGGGCATATTTAGTGATCATGTCGACTACAACAAATATCTTGTCCTTACTGTCAAATGCAGGCAGTCCTTCTATGAAGTCCACCGAAATCTCTTCCCATTTCTGGCTGGGAATGTGTGGCGGGTGTAACAAACCTGGGGTTGGAATATTTTCACCCTTATTCCTTTGACAAATATCACACTCTACAACATATTCCTAAATTTCTTTGCTCATGCCCTTCCAATAGAATGACTGTCGAATGTTGTAGTAAGTCTTGTAGAACCCGACATGTCCGGCTATAGGTGAATTATGAGATTCTTTAAGAATTTTCAACTTAAATTTGGATGTTGGTGTTAGGTAAATTCTACCTTTGTACCACATTATGTCATTCTTCCACTCGAAATTGGTATGTTGATTGATATTCTTAATCATGGAATCACAATCCTCATCCTTGGCATACTTGGCTCATATTTTGTCCAACCATTCTGGAACAACTATCATGGCGGCACATGTTGTGTTGTCGTCATCCTTACGTGGGAGTGCATCAGCTACAATATTCTCCTTTCCTTTCTTGTGCAATATTTCTAGGCCGAAAGTTGACAACTTCTCCATCCACTTATGTTGCTCTGTTGATAATATCTTTTGTTGAAGTAAGAATTGAAGACTATTTTGGTCGGCTCGGATTGAAAATTTACTCCCAAGCAAGTATTGGCGCCACTTCGCTAAAGCATGTATGATGGCGAGCATCTCCTTTTGGTGGCCGCTTTGTTTGTTTCGACTGACCCCTTTTTTTGTGGTTGCAGGTACGGAGGCAATGCCTGGTGTATCGTGTATCGTCTAGCGTATGGCAGCGGACAAGCAACAAGGATGTGTGGTGCGGACAGCTGGGGTGACCGAGGACGTGGAGAGCAGAGTTCGGCTTGCAATAGTGGAATGGCAGTGATGAATGTGGAAGCCCACACAGCCAGCGGCCCACAGAAAGGTGTCGTGTTGGCCAAAAGGGGGTGGCTCTTATACCACTGGAGTAAAAAGAAAGGAGTAAATTGTACGCGAAGATTGTAATTCACAATTGAATTGTAATATTTTTATTTATTAAAACAATGAATAATGATTTACATGGCCGAGTTCACTGGCCATGCCAATTAAGAGACATGTCTTTTTGACTCATGTCCTTTCCCTAACTTAATTAACTAGCTTAATGTTAAGTTAATTATAGATTATAATATTTTTTAATTTTTTATTAAAACTTATGTATATCTTATTTATGAATATTTAATTCATCACATGGTCCATCCTACTACTTCTCAAGGATCCTGCCCATCCTCAATTCTTTCAAACTACAGTACTAGATCACACCACCTCTCCCCTGGAGGTATCTGGACAACTATGGCAAACTGCTCCTCCTCGATCTTTGCGGATACAGCCTTTGGATCGTGCTTCTCGTCCTTGTCCTTTTGTTGTAGCGGCTACAACCACCCTCCAAAATTTTTCCTTAGCTTCGTTTTGGAGCCTCCCTTCCAACCTTCACATCAGATTGTGTTGCTTCGTCAAGTTCACAAGCTTCAGTGTTTTGCTTGCATAAAGGCACCTTGTCGATCACAGCTCGATGCATTCCCCTCATAGGATGATCACTCGGACTTGGTCCAACTGCAGGCTGAGCAACTCCCCCAAGAAATTGCGCAATTTTGGAGGGAAACCAGCCTTCCCTCCAGAAATTGCACAATCCTGTCTGGCAGCATGTTGGGCCCAAGATTGTGCAATTCTACTAGTCAACACTTCCCAGCAGGAATTGCGCAATTTTCCCCAGCAGGGTTGCTTAGCCCAGAATTTGCGCAAATCTGGGTAGCAATCAGCTGCTCTGCCCAGAATTTGCGTAAATCTCCTGAGCAGTCAACCTAGCTCCCAGCGAGAAATGTGCATTTCCTTCCAGCAGTCTCTTGCATGTACAGTTGAGTTGACTAGTTCCCTCCAAGACCAAGCAAAACTGACTTGCATGCATGGACTGCTTCTCCCAAGGCAGCATGCAAAGGCATCCCTTGTTTCAAGGATCTTTTTCTAGCAGTTGGAGGTTACATGCAAGGATCATTTCAGAAACCTCCCACCAAGTGTCGCTTTCCCTAGATTTGTGGCATGCGCGTCACAACCTTGATGTTATCAAAACTCATCAACTGAACGCTGTAGAGTTCATTCCTCACATCAACCTGGCAACTCTGACATCCCACATCACATCTAGGAGTTGTCGGCACATTCAGCTCAGTTGTTTTGGGGTAAGCCCACTTTCCATGCCTTGTGTTGCATTTTTGTCGCTTTTTGTGTTTTCGCTTGTAAGAGTATTGTTTGCTTGATTTCTTTGAATGCTTGTTGCCCTTTACATGTCTACTAGCTTGTCCTAGCACTGTTTTAGTTTTCGTTGACATCTCACTATTGTCGCGTGCATGAATTTGTTTTTCACGAACAGTCATCGATTCGGCGACTCGCCTCACCCACATGCATGTTGTTCTATTTTTTGAATCTGTCATTCACCGTTTTCATGCATGATCATTTACATATGCTTACACTCAATATCACCATGCATTCGCACTCACATTCGCATTCAGTTGCCTGTCGACGAGTCTAGGCAACCTCGGCCCAGACTCTGCCTCCACTAAGACAACCTTGCGCAATTCGGGGAAGGAAGGGTCTGTCTTCCTCTCCAGAAATGCACATTTCTGCCCAATGACCGTCCTCTAGGAATGTTTTGTGCATTTCTGAGGGACAGTGACTACTGGCCCAGAAAATTGCGCAATGCAGTCACTGAGCCTGCAACCATTGCCAGCTGAGATTACACATTGCGCAATTCCAGCAGTCAACATCCAGACTGGACAGTGCATTATGCAGTTCTAGTAGTCAGACGGTCTCCCAGCAACCCAGACTGTGCCTTGCATAGTCTTGGCAGTCAGTCCTCTGACCTCCCAGCGAAATTGCGCAACCTTCATGATCAGTCACACAGGTATGTTGCAAGTTAATTCTCAAGTTCATTTTGGTTTTCGACTGACAGATTTTTTTGCCATGAGTGTTGACATGTCTCCAAGTATAGCAGGTGTACATCTGCCTCTCAGCAGTGCAGGTAATATGGTTTCTAAGAGAGCAGAGTCGAAGACACCGTTCAAGCATACCTCGAGATGCAATCGATCAAATGTCTATGAGCTTGCCTACTCACAAAGATATCAAGTTGTTCGTAGACAAGAACATCAAGATATCACAGCAAGCAGCATCATGAAAAGCAGTTGAAGGCAGCATACCAAATGCAGCAAATGCAATGAATGCAAGAGGAAGGTTGTTGACAACATAGAGGCGGAACAAAGTTGCAAGATTAAGCAAATCCAATGATGATGAAAGCAACTTGAGAGACTCAGGCTATGAGGCGACGATGCGACATGAAGATCGCTCGGAGACAGAGAATAGAACAAAGGAGTTGCATGTGTTGAAGCAACAACTCAAGGAAGAACATGAAGCTACACAGACAGACGAATAAGTTGCAGTAGTAACAAGAACAACAGTGGGCGCAACATGCACTCATAGATGAAACTGCATCTATACAGGTTAAAGATCCATCCCAACAGCTCGCACGAAGCAAACATGGTGAGCAGTGTTGTTGATCGCATGTAAGGGATTCAGCAGCATGCATGTCATTGTGCGCACGCATGCACTCCAACCCATTCAACACACTGACCAAGGCAAAGACAAGAGGCAAGTCCAACTGGAGCTGAAAATGTACTTCAGCAAGTTGATGCGCATGACCACCAGCACACACTTGAAGATCAGCATGGACACTATGAATCAGTGTGTCGATTCAGCCGCACCCAAGAAAACCATGTGCATGTTAGCAGACGAGTTGGATGAAGGAGCCAAACCAATGCACTGGTTGCAACAGAGGCAAGAGTTCACTTCAGCAAGGTGTCACCATGAGGTGCATGCACACCATCACGGACAACCAAGCTTGGCATCAGCTCACCACCTTCTTCGGCATGAACGAGTTAGTTCCGTGTGAAGGACGCGATGACGGCAAGCTAATATCTTCATTTGATTATGAAGTTGCACATCTAGCATTCGAGTCATGTGCACGTGATGTATTTGACACAAGAGGATGAGATTGCTTGTTGAGTTGACTTGCGGTGGTCTAGAGTGATTAGACCTGATGTTCGACCACAACTTCCTTTGAAGGACACAAGTTCAGTAGTAGAACTTTAGAGGAGGTATAGTAGGGTTAGCCAGTGCATGTTATGTAGACTCAGAGGGAGTCTCGCTTCAGAGGGAAACTACGAAGGATTGTCATCCCTATGGAAGTTTGAATTTTCAGGTTTTGACTAGAACCGAGGTAGGGACACTACTGAGGAAAGTGTTGTTCATTCTACGAGGTATGTTGCAGTGGTGAATGCCAGAGATTGGGCTAGTGGCGTTGACAATGACGAGATATTTCCGAGATGTGTAAGTACCTCCCTCACTAAGAGGGAGTGTAGAAATGTGTAGTTTTAGAGCTACTCCCACAACCCCTGGGGTACTGGGTTTGAGTGGAGTTGACCCACAAAAATGGAGCTTTGTGGGCAGTGTACCCGAGTGTTCGGTTTTGTACCCAGAGTTGTGGATGCAAGACCAAGGTAAAAATCAATTGTTTATTCATTAGAAGCATGTGGGGAACCCTTGAAGGGCTAATGGGCAACAAAGTCTTCGATGTAGAGTCAAATTCAAATGGAAGAAATCACATTTCTTATGTTAGTGGGCTTTTTCCAAGATAAATCAAATCGGCTTGTGCTCATGTCATGCCCCTTGGGGGCTTGATGTGCTCCCCATAGATACTAAAAGTAGAGATGAAGTGAAGACCGTTTGGAGCATCCATAAGTACAACGATATCTCAGGAGACATCTAGCAATGTGAATCGTTCATCCTCAAGAAGTCGCAGCAATAAGGGAGTTTATGATCTCTTACGGTCTGAGTTTGTAAAGCTTAAGGAGGATTTGATTCTGTTTTGGGCAGCGAAGAATTTCAGTGGATAAATGTTTGAAAAGGGTCGAGTTTCTTGTTTTGTGGGAGGAGACAGAGCCGCAAGTCTGTAGGAGTAGAATTGAATCCTATTCTGCTAGGAGAGAAGGTCGTCAGGCTTGTAGACTTGCAGTAGAGAGGTCTGAGTTGCCTCAGGTCACAGTGCAGGAAAAAAAGTGTTTTAGGTCAAGATCTTAAGTGTAACAGGTCGAATATGCTAGGTTGCAAGTCTGTCCAATGTGACTGAAATTTGACGAGGCCGAGCAGTTTAGGTTAGTGGAAGGGTTGCTAAAGTGGTTTGGTGTTGAGGAGATTCGTTGTTGATTGGAAGGTTTGTCTAAGAGGGTTTTGGATAGCAAGTTCTTGTGCCCTAGATCAACCATCTTTAGTGGTGTAAAGGGGCTATGAGTGGGCTAATTTGAGAGCCCTAAGTACAATGATATAAAAGTGCCTTGTCATTATTGGAGGTTAGTTTGATCGGTGCCCTAAGCACTATTAATTTGGAGCATCAAAAGGAAAATAAGAGGGTTGTTTGTTGAAGCCCTAGGTTTAGACTGTTGAAGTTTCTAAGTTTACTTAGTTATAAACCCTCCATGCACTTTACCTGATTTATTCCTACCTACTTGTTATTTTCTTTAACAAGTTATTTACAATGTAAATACTGAAAATAAACACTAGTGCATGCTCAACATATTACATATCAGCAACTAAAAGAAACAGAAACAAACACACCATATGACACCAATATTTTTGGACTAATGTCCCTGGAAAAAACCCAAAGTGGGAAAACCGGTGCAGTTATCTAAGGGTTTTCTTATTAAGCAATATCAGAGTACAATCTGGGTGCCAAACGTGGCCTACCCAACAGAGAATTTCCTTGGCAGTAATACCTCTAAGTTTCTAACAAATCTCTCAGCTGAAACCCTGGATAATCCTTCCGGCAGCTACTCAACACAAATTTGCCCCAAAAACCCCAGCATTAGCCTCTCTTTGGACTGTGTCAACCCCTCTCTGCCTCACGCTAGCTCTGCGTCACCTCGGATGGGTCTGCGTCAACCCTGGAAGGCCATGCATCAGCCCTCTGGCCCTCTGCATCAGCAACACTGGCCTCTCTGAGGCTCTACATAGCTCCCAGCTGCCTCTGTGTGGCCCTGCGTGATCCCTGGCTAGCTTTGCGTCACTCTCCTTGGCTACTGCGTTGCTCTCCCGGCACTATCTCAGCCTCTCTATCTCTCTGTACTCAAATGCCCCTTAGCTGCATCTCCCGATCACTAATTCTATCTCACTTAGCAAACCCCACTCTAGAGAATAGAATGACTGATCACTCTGGTGTATTCTCCAAGTGACCGCCAATCCTCTTATACTTTTCCCATTGACATCTCAACGGCCGAGATTAAATCCCTAATCTACGACTAAGATTAGATCTAGCTTGATCCATGTCTTTTGGACCATTCTAACACAGATTCATATTAATACACATTAATATTTTATTTTCTCTAAGTTTAGACTTAGGGACTCCATTAAAAATATTAATTATTTTAATATCTCCTGATCTGTTTAGAATCTTCCCAAACCCTTTGTGGAGATCTCATGTGCCCCAACCTCTCCACCAAATTTCGTGGCTGGAGCACATCCGATGCTACCCCAAATTAACAGCAATCACAATAAAAACAACACTCATAAAATTCCATTCACTCAATAGATTGAATTTTGATTATTATGAACAAGAAGACAAACGACAAATTTTGAACTCTTACATCAACAAAAAACTCAACAAACCATATAATTGTACTCAAAACTTTTTGGACAAAAGTCCTTGGAAAAACCCTAAAGGGAAAACTAGTTTGGGAGAGGAAGGATTTTATAATTATGCTTTAGCAATCAAAGTTTACACAGCAAAATTAACCCAACAATAAAATTACAGACTTATCTCGATTTTTGAGCCAAAAAACAACCCTCAAATCCACTGTATGACTTGCCTCAAATTGTGTGCCCACTGTTTTTTGAATTGTATAGCTTGTACATAATGTATAGCCACAAAATCAGTGCCAAATTTGCCTTGGAAAGCATGCGAACAACTGTTGTACAGTACAATGCTCTTTCAAAAATTTGTGCCCCTTCTTAGCCTCGATTTTCATGCCTCTAGACTAATGTACAATCTGCCTTCTCTATTGTGCAATCTGCAATTAATTCTCACACTGCCTTGGGATTCATTCCAACACTCTTGTCTTAAAATTCGTGCCTCTTGACTTCTATACTCAATAACTCATCATCCTTTCTTCAACTCAACCTTCTCCCTTGGCATGAATCTCTCATTCAACAATTAGAATGGATCTTCATCTTGGGATTTGTGCCACTCTGAAGACTTGAGAGGGTGTCTTTTAACCTTCCATCTAGCCGCCAAGATCAAGGGTTGAGATTTAATCTTGGGCCTTGTTGATCCAATGGTTGTGTTTTAATCTCTCGTTGACATTAATAAAGTGCACTTTTTCTCATTAACTTTGAATCTCATAAAGTTAAATTAAATTCCAAGTCACATTAGGAAAATTTCCCACATGCTAGCTCCAAGTCTATGTGGAAACCACTTTTCCTAGCTAATTTCTAACACTCCATCATAGATAGGAAAGTGTTCTTCACCAATCTTATTTTTTCCTTGAAAAAAACAATTTTTCCCTTCATAAAGGACTTCATGTGAATGTTTGCAACTTGCTCATCAATGAAAATGTATCCCAACTTCATTGTTCCTCTTTGGACATGATCTCAAATGAAATGGTATTTGATGTCAATATGTTTGGACCATTTATGAAATTTTGGATTATCTGAGAGTTTGATGCAACTCTTATTATCACAGTATATTATAGTGGGCTTCAACTGTTGTCCAAACAAACTCACTGACAACTTGCGAAGCCATATGGGCTCACAACTCGCCTAACTAACTTCCATGTATTTTGCCTATACAAAACTTAGTGCCACTGGTTGTTGTTTCCGGTTGAGCCATAACACAACTGCCAAGCCCAAACTGAAGCAACTTCTAGAAGTACTCTTTCAATCCACTACACTGCCTACCCAATCTGAATTCGTGTAGCCAATCAAGCGCACTCCATCTCCTTGCACATAATCCAATCGATAATCCACTATCCCCTGCAAGTATCTCAACACATATTTTGTTGCAATCCAATGCAATCTCCTAGGCTCCAATTGATATTGATTAAGAGTGTTAATAGCAAAACATAAGTCTTGTCTAGTGTTGACTAAATACATCAAGGAACCAATGACTTGACGATACAAAGTATGACCCACCAACTCTCCCTCAGAAGTGCTCAACTTCTAGAAGTTGGTGATTATTGGTGTAGCCATAGGCTTGCAACCCTCCATCTTGAATCTCCTCAAAATATCAACTGCATACTTGCCCTATCCTAAAAAGATATGCCCATCCTCTTGCCACACCTCCATCCTAAGAAAATAATGCATCAACCTCATGTCCTTCATCTCATACTCTGAAGCAAGAGCCTGCTTGCAAGCAACTACCAATCTCTCCTCCCTTGTCAAGAATAAATCATCTACATATAAGACAAGAATGAGAGGCTCCCTACCAATGCATATAATACATGTTTGGATCAACCTCACTTTTCTCAAAACCAATTGATGCGGGAGCATCAAGCACGTAGCCAGCAATGTGACATCTTGGTCACATGTTGTGGCTAGTTAAATAGTTTAAATAATATATTTTATTAAATTTGCTATTTATTTTAGGAGAATTGTAGTTGTTTAATTAAATACGGCATAATAATAGAGTTGGTTTCTTTCCCTACGTGGAATAGAACCAAAATAGGGAAAATGCTAAATAATAGGGGGTATTAGTTTGTTGAGAAACTCTAGAAGAAATCTAATCTGAGAAGAATAGTTTCTCATTTGTATAAATTAGAGAAAGGTTGAAGGTGTGAGGGGAGAGTTTTTTTGTGTGAAGTTTGCAGAGCGAGAGCTCAGATAAATAAAGGAAATGATTTTCGTGCATAACACTGGCCTGTTATGACAAAGAAATCGATTTCTATTTTTTGATTTTATCTGACTGTGATACATATATATATTAGTTTTGAATCTGTGTCGATTTGTGTGTAGCATTCTGTTTGGTTGTGTGAGTGGTTTGAGTGTGACTTCGACGAGGAGATTATAATCGAGGAAAATAGTTTACAGATGTTGGGTTCATCCATCGTATTTCATTTATCTGCTCTATATGGACTAGCAATTGTATTTGATTGCACTGTCTTTTTATATGCAATTGTATTTGTAGCAGGTCGCTGATGTTGCGGAGAAATGAATCAATTATATATGGGTCATCGAGGTCGCTGAAGAAATGAAATAATTACTACGAATTCCCATTCCCGATTCAATGTTCATTTCATTTGCAGCGCTGTGGAATTGATGAGTTAGAAGATACAATACAAGAATCCATTTGAAACAGAGAAAGTCGAGTTAAAACCGTTGAAGCATCGGACCAAGTGTTAAGGTTCACCTCTGTGAATCAGTGGTTGGCTCGTTGAGTCCAATTTCGGATCGGAACACCAAAAATTTGCAATACGGATCCCTGAAATCACGCATTTGAGCTTGATATGGAGGGTCAATTGTAGTAATTAAAGGTTCGACGCACTAAAGTACTCCGACAGTTAATACGATGGAGGATATAAATGCCAGATTTTCGTGAGCCATTCCGGTCAAATTGCATGAAATCTGGGAAGAAAACGATATGTTTATATGTTGAATTATAACGTGACCGCCGATAGTAAAAACAGATTCGTTGTAATATATTATATATCGGTCCACCCATATACATAAATGATAACATGTAGTTGGCCAACAGCGAAGATATTGTATCAGATTTGGATCGATCTGATAAGGGTCGATGTTTGCTAATTGCAACAGATTGCAATACAGTTAGGCGCCAAAATGAATGATTTGTTGGTTTTCAAACAGAATGTGGTTGTATCTATTATGCGTTAATAAAGGAATCGGATGGGCTGCGCCCTGTATGAAGAGAGAAAAGAATTCATTTTCTGTATTTTAATTTGAACCACGTATTTTTTTATTTCAGCATTCCAGTATTTTGAAGGGCGAACAAGACTTCTCTGTTTGTGTTATTTTATGCTACTGATTGTAATCGACCTGGATTGAGCACAGGAATTTCGGTGCATCATTTTTTGGTATCAGAGCCAGTGACAGGTGGTTGCAGCCAAGATGCCGCCAAGGCGAGGAATTGGTCGAGGAAGACCAGAACCAAATGCAGTCCTGATAGAAGAAGTGCGAAGACTGTGTGAACGAATGGAGACAATGGAAACAGCCCAGAGAAGAGCACCCGATGTGAAAACTGAGAGTTCTTCAGAAGAATCTGACGAAGAGGTGGAGACAGGAGAAGAAAATGAAACTGCCAAAGTCCTCAAGATACTGGCAAAAGTTGGAAGCAAACCCAAGATAGAAATTCCTATGTATGAAGGGAGTTTGAATGCCGAGGAGCTCATGGATTGGATTAGATCCATAGATCAGTATTTCGATTATGAAGAGATTGAGGAGAATAAGAGGGTGAAGTTTGCAGTCACTAGACTGAAGGGCCATGTAGCCATCTGGTGGGACGAGTTACAGACATCAAGAACGCGAAAGGGGAAATCTAAGATCAAGCAGTGGGATAAAATGGTAAGCAAACTGAAAGCCAAGTTTTTGCCTAAAGACTATCATTTGAATCTTTTTAAGCAGATGCAAAATCTGAAGCAGAAAGGAATGTCTGTTAAAGAATATACTGGAGAATTTTACAAGTTAAATATCAGAACAGGACATGTAGAAGATGATTTGGAGAAAGTAGCCAGGTATATTAATGGGCTAAGGTATGAGATCCAAGATGAGATTAGCCTGTTAAGTTTGAAAACTGTTGAGGATGCCTATCAAGCAGAGGAAAAATTGTTGCGCAAACAAAACCAGAGAAACAGAGGTAAGAATCCAGCAAAAGAAGGAAGGATACTTGAATCCAAAGTTCAACACTCTCAAAATGAGGCAGGGAGTGCGAGCAATAGAGCACCACAAAGAGGAGATTTTGGTCGTGGAAGGTTTGTGCCCAGAGGCAGAGGCCGAGGAAGAGATGTCCCGTGCTTTGCATGTGGTGAATGGGGACATGTACAATGGGATTGTCTCATCAGAGATCAGCAAACCAGCGCAACGTGAATGTTGCAGAACCAAGGAGGAGATTCCTCAACCTGAAGTAAAGAGGAACCACCAGAAGACGGAGAGTCCTATTACTGAAGAGGGTATTACTGGAAGGAGCTAAGGAAGCCAAGAACCAGTTCAAAGAAGACTTTATTCAGAACTGTATGCAAGTCCTAGGGTAAGTGTTGCAAATTGGTAATTGATAGCGGTAGTACTGACAATCTTGTTTCTACAGAGATGGTGGATAAGCTGAAGTTGGAAAGACAGTACACCCCACTCCTTATAAAGTACGTGGCTTCAGAAAGGCCATCAATTTTTGTAACTGAACAATGTTTCAAGTTGAATTTCAGATTGGTACTTATAGGATGTCATTTTATGTGATGTAATGCGATAGATGTATGCCACATATTGCTAGGGAGGCCCTGGCAGTTTGACCGAAATGCCATACATGATGGCAGAAGAAATACTTATACTTTGGAGAAAGATGGGCATAAGCATACACTACTGCCATTGAAAGTTGAAGTTGATAAAGAAGCACTTGGAGATAGTGTCACGTTGATGAATGAGAAGATCCTGTTGCAGGAAGATGAGAAGGGTAAGGAGATGCATCTTGCTAGTGTTGGCAAACCCAAGGAAAATGTCGAAGCTGGAACACAAGTGAAAGAGTCGATGGATAAATGGCTAATCAGTGAAAGCCTTAATCCATGTGTTGTGCTAATAGCACTCAGTCCGAAGAAAGAAGTTGAATGGTGCATGACTCCAAATTCTCGAGCCTCATATAAAATCACCATCAGGGTGAAGAATGAAGATTTGAAGGAATATGCAGTCTCTAAAGAAGAGCTGAAATTGGATCCGAAGAAAATCCAAGTAGATGTGAATTGGCTAACTCCTAGAAGCATATTTGAGTGAGATGTCAAAAGCAGATGGCGGGAATGCAGTAGCAAAGACAAGCAGCGAGCAGATATGAGGAGGCGGAAAAAGGAATTCCAAACAGGTGATTTAGTCATGTATTGCAGAATGGTACCTATACTAAAAGCCAGAAGAAGAACCACAAAGAGACGCCATAACAGACGGAAGCCCAAAGCAGGGAAAAGGAAAAAGAAAGTGCTAAAGAGAATCAGGAGTCAGACTCATTATCAGTGTTTGACCAAGTGGAAAGAGGAACCAGTAGAGGACGTCAGCCGAGCTACAGAGAATGAGGATCAACTCCAAACAACTACAAGATTAGTTTTCTTCCCTGGGAGTCTGATGCAGGAGCATCAAGCACGTAGCCAGCAATGTGACATCTTGGTCACATGTTGTGGCTAGTTAAATAGTTTAAATAATATATTTTATTAAATTTGCTATTTATTTTAGGAGAATTGTAGTTGTTTAATTAAATACGGCATAATAATAGAGTTGGTTTCTTTCCCTGCGTGGAATAGAACCAAAATAGGGAAAATGCTAAATAATAGGGGGTATTAGTTTGTTGAGAAACTCTAGAAGAAATCTATTCTGAGAAGAATAGTTTCTCATTTGTATAAATTAGAGAAAGGTTGAAGGTGTGAGGGGAGAGTTTTTTTGTGTGAAGTTTGCAGAGCGAGAGCTCAGATAAATAAAGGAAATGATTTTCGTGCATAACACTGGCCTGTTATGACAAAGAAATCGATTTCTATTTGTTGATTTTATCTGACTGTGATACATATATATATTAGTTTTGAATCTGTGTCGATTTGTGTGTAGCATTCTGTTTGGTTGTGTGAGTGGTTTGAGTGTGACTTCGACGAGGAGATTATAATCGAGGAAAATAGTTTACAGATGTTAGGTTCATCCATCGTATTTCATTTATCTGCTCTTTATGGACTAGCAATTGTATTTGATTGCACTGTCTTTTTATATGCAATTGTGTTTGTAGCAGGTCACTGATGTTGCGGAGAAATGAATCAATTATATATGGGTCATCGAGGTCGCTGAGGAAATGAAATAATTACTACGAATTCCCATTCCCGATTCAATGTTCATTTCATTTGCAGTGTTGTGGAATTGATGAGTTAGAAGATACAATACAGGAATCCATTTGAAACAGAGAAAGTCGAGTTAAAACCGTTGAAGCATCGGACCAAGTGTTAAGGTTCACTTCTGTGAATCAGTGGTTGGCTCGTTGAGTCCAATTTCGGATCGGAACACCAGAAATTTGCAATACGGATCCCTGAAATCACGCATTTGAGCTTGATATGGAGGGTCGGTTGTAGTAATTAAAGGTTCGGCTCACTAAAGTACTCCGACAGTTAATACGATGGAGGATATAAATGCCAGATTTTCGTGAGCCATTCCGGTCAAATTGCATGAAATCTGGGAAGAAAACGATATGTTTATATGTTGAATTATAACGTGACCGCCGACAGTAAAAACAGATTCGTTGTAATATATTATATATCAGTCCACCCATATACATAAATGATAACGTGTAGTTGGCCAACAGCGAAGATATTGTATCAGATTTGGATCGATCTGATAAGGGTCGATGTTTGCTAATTGCAACAGATTGCAATACAGTTAGGCGCCAAAATGAATGATTTGTTGGTTTTCAAACAGAATGTGGTTGTATCTATTATGCGTTAATAAAGGAATCGGATGGGCTGCGCCCTGTATGAAGAGAGAAAAGAATTCATTTTCTGTATTTTAATTTGAATCACGCTTTTTTTATTTCAGCATTCCAGCATTTTGAAGGGCGAACAAGACTTCTCTGTTTGTGTTATTTTATGCTACTGATTGTAATCGACCTGGATTGAGCACTGGAATTTCGGTGCATCACCAATCTATTGCAAATATGAAGCAATCTGTGAGTATTAAGCTCTTGGAGTTTACTTCAGTCCATGCAAGGCTTTCTTCAACCTGCACACATGAGACTCTCCCCTTGAATCTTGAATCCATGTGGTTGCTCAATGTACACCTCTTGTAGAGCCCATTCAGAAATGTGGTCTTCACATCCAATTGGTGTATCCTCCACCCCATCTCTGCTACAATGAAGATTATTGCTCTGATTGAAGTGTACCGAGAAACAGGTGCAAATATCTCCTCATAGCCCACTCCCTCCACTTGAGAGAATCATATTGCCACGAATCTCGCCTTGTATTTCTCTATGTCGCCATTTGCTACATACTTGGTCTTATACAACCACCTAGAATTCAAAACTCACTTCCCCTTCGATCTCAGTACCACCTCCCAAACGTCGTCCTTCATAATGGAAGCATACTATTCCACCATGGCATCTCTCCAGACCTGTTGATATGTTGCCTCCTCATATGAAGAAGGCTCTGCCTCTCGAATGTTGCTCACCATAGCCAAATAACTAAAGAACCTCTCTGGTTGTTTACTCTCCCTAACAGCGCTCCTGGGTGTTGAGAAATCTAGGGGGAAACAAGTGTAGGTGATTTCTCTTACTTTGATAACTGCTTGTGATATATTTTTACTTTACTTGATTAACTTCTTCTTTCCTTTATTATTATTAGTGTTCTCTATCATCAAGCAATTACCAAATCATAAAGAACAATGAGACAATAGGACACAAGATATAAGCAATTAGACAAGGCCAAAACCTCTCCAACCGAGAGGAAAACCCACCAGAATCCTTCTCTTCTTATAGAACTTCAATTGATGAATTCCAAGACCTATAACCCTTGACCAAGACCCTCCAAGACCGAGTCATCCTTCCTTCTTAATGAGCTTTCCTTCCACAGCTTCCAGCAACAAACTCCGACCTTCCAGCAACTTCGACCCCAACAACAATTTATGCAACCTCAACCTAGCAGCTTGTTGTGGCCACAACCACCACCCTATTAAAACACGCTCTGGCAACCAATTTGAATGGGTCCCCTAGAAGTTTGATCTTTCATTTCTCCGATGATAACTCTCTGAATGATCTGTTTTTATCCTAGGGATTTCAACTCTGTGCCGAGTCAAATCTTCAATTCTTAATGGTAAGACCCCCTGAATAAATCTCTACAGCGTGATTCATTTATAACCCAATCTAGCCCTCCATTCATGTTCTGTCATCGAGACTTTTCTCAATCCTCATAAACATTCATGGTACTCTATGCCCGCACATATAACCAACCCCCACTCTTTACCGTGGTCGTATGTGGACTCAACCCACAAAACCTTCTATTGCGCCTCTATTTCTATTACAATACTTTTGTAACAGAAATACTTTGCAAACATATGTAACTTACCTTTTCAGCACTCTTTCGGTCTTTATACATTTCTCAATGCCTGCCTCTATCGCTATCGCAATCTCTCCATTTCCGCGGTTATACTGCGCCTTCCTCTTTCGCATCCGCTAAGCGAAGACCTTCCGGACTTCAAATGCAATTAACATCAACACATATGATGTCGGGTTCATTCCCTAATCGCAAATCGCAATCGGCGGAACCCAAGGCCCACGCATAAGGCATTTTGCGATATGGTGGACCCGCCGTGATTATTAAACATAGCACATACATTTATCGGGTCCGCTTCCCCAATCACAAATCGCAATCAGCAGAGTTCAGGGCTTATACATAAGGCGATATGCGATATGGCAGACCCACCGGGACTATTAACCGCAGCATATATATTTTCGAGTCCGACCTATCACATATCGCAATCGGCGGAACCCAAGGCCCATACATAAGGCACTCCGTAATCTGACGGACCCGCCGAGATTATTAAGCGCAACATAATATGATTTCGCTTCCACTTCCGCCATCGCAATATCAGAGTTCGGCAATTCAATCAGCCCGCTTCCTCTCCACTAAAACGATGTGATGCGATAGTGTTTCACAGACCCGATAGGGTATGGCTTCCCGTCTATAATATTTCAAGTTCGGATTTCGGATCCGATTCTGTGTTATGCGACGATTTTCAATGTAAATCGGATTTACGCTTGCGGGACTTAGTCAATGCATGAATTAAAAAAACCAGGGGTCGATTCTTTCACACTTGTTCCTTTTGATGTTATAAACGTTTTAATGAAGGTAAGATTTGCGTTTTTAAGCATTTCTATCATATTTTCATAAGCATAGTTGATGTTGGTTACCTCTGCAGGCGAGGACCGAGAGAAGGCAAGCGAGGTCAAAGAACGAATGCATAAGCATCAAGTATGGCTCCGGGTAAAAGATGCATGAGTGGATCCGAAGAGTTTATATATGCGGGTGTGTTCTATTTAAAGATTTGGCTTTAAGCGTTGGCTGTCATGTTTCCATGTGTTACCTGTGTGTTCCGAAGGTTATGCAGTCTCGAGCCTTATCATGAAGAAATGACACACATACCTCCTTCTTTCAATCGACATCTATTCATTTCCCCAGGAAATGAAACGCTCCAGCAGATGTGGCCTTTACGTGTCAGTCGTTTCACCGATCAATTCTACGCCTATATATTTTAGTTTGTATATTGAAAAGAGGAGGGAAGTGAAAAGAGGGGAAGACCGAGGGTCAGTTCCTTCTGCATAAGTATTACCTCCGAAGATGAGGGAAGGACTTTTTTTGGGCAGGTCAGCTTTTGCTTTATAGTGAATAAAGAACACTGTTTGATCGAGAAAGAGCCTTTTTCAAATTCATTTGCCTCTTCTTTCATGTGTTTAGAATCAGGATGTTGTTGCTAGCATAAATATAAATGTGATTTTTTTGTGCATATTGATAACAGACAATTCGTGACTAGTCTTGGCTATTCAAATATGATTTGTTACCATGGTTAAATCATGAGCGATTGTTGATTCGATACCTTGTTAAACATCAGTTGCAAGTTTTATTTGTATTGAAAGGAATGTGTATCCCTGTATAACTAGTTAGATTGCAATTAAGATTTAATACAACCTTGTTAATCTGTGAACCAGTAATTGATTCATTAGGACTTGGAATCTATATATGATGTTTAACCTCGTTTTGTTATGCTCCTACAAGATAGATTAGAATAGTTAGGACTAGCATCAGTAGTTAGAATTAGTGTAGATAGGATTTGATACACATAGGTTAGTTGTTTCTTTTGTTGATTTAATTGAAGTCTTCCTCCAAGAAGCAATCTTTCAACATATATAACAGTTTACGGGATCCTTTAAAACCCGTCGAAACTAACCATTCCAAACAAAAGTAGATCTAATTGGGGTCTGCAATCGGGTTATTTTCCCTTGTTGGCATAGCGAAAATTTGCCCTGTCAACACAGCTTCAATCTAGAGGGCAACTTCACAACTTCAACCTTGCAGTTTCATAGCTTCAATGCAGCTTCAGAATTTTGTCTAGCCCAGAAACTGTAGAAACCCTAACTAAGGAGAGAGAGGCCCCAAACTTCAATCTTGATCTTCTTCTCCTTTGTCCTTTTCCAACTTCTATCTTGCGAAGATCAAACTTGCTTGAGTGAGTGTGCAAATAAGGTCAAATTCCTTCTTATTTAGAGGCTTATGAGGGGTACGAAATGCTACTTGAGGCCGACTTGATCTTTGTGCCATGATGAGGTCTTGGAGGATCTTTTGACCCTATTTTGACTTAATAATTTTTTCTTTACAATATGTAACATGCCCAAATGGGTCTTAAATACATGACAATGACTCAATTGACTTTATTACAAACCTAGAAGCACTCAATGGGTGCTTGACCTAAAAATAAATTTCCCTTGAGCATGAAACCCATACGTCAAGAACACAAATAATAAATTTATTTTTCTCTTTTCATTAAATACATGAAATCACGATTACATATGCCATTATGAAGACCGAACATAGTTACATATTTCAACACTCCCTCTTAACTAGGGAGGTATTCATAAACCATACATGATACTTGGACATTCTCAATCTGAAGACATAAGAAGAGTCTGATTGGTAACCCATTTGTATAGCATCATATCATCCAGCATTGTCACATAGCAAGGCCTTGAATAACAACTCTATCTCTCCATAAGATCAGAGCACAATGATGGCGAGATCAATGATTTATAGACACCCTCATCATTGTCCCTCTCGGAACATACCACACCCAGGTTCTCTTAGAGTATGTTCCACCAAGACTATTCTTATCTTGGATTCCCAGTCCTTAGAATATTGGTCCTCTACAACTACTCTTATCCTGGATGCCCTACCACATCCTCAAAGAGTAATGGTTTCCAGATGCTTACCCAATCTTCCATTCTATCTTCCTAGGTGAAGACAAGAATGATGTGTCTATCTCTCCCTCTCAATTAGAAGATATGCCCATTCAAATGAAGGAATGTACCCAAGCTCCCTCTTAATCAGGGACTTGACCAAGCTCCCTCTTGACCAGGGACTTGCTTCCAGCAGCGCTTTAGGTGGAGATCATGGGGGAACCAGCTACTTGAAGAGCTCCTCCTTTCGATGTCATGAACTTCTTTTTCTTTATTCAGGAGTCTTCATCTTTTGGGGACTTCTTCGTAGGGCATTGACCATCCATCACTTTCATTCATGAATCATGTCAATCATATCATCCTTTCCTTCATTGGAAAGTGACCCATTAGTCCATATTTGGCCTTTCCTTCATACCTTGCTACCTTCTTCACATCATGTTTCCTTCAGGATATTTCATCCTACCACATGAGTGTCTATTGTAGATGACATCTACAGCTCTTCCTTTAGTAGCCCTATATTAGCCCATCCAAATATTGTTCAAAAATAGAAAATGAACATTAAATAAAAAATACCTTTGTGATGGTCTTTCATCATGACATCTCTTTGTTTGCATCAGCATCCTGCATATATATTGACACATCTCCAAAAAATATATACAGCGTCAAGGGTCTCTTTCTTTTTCAACCTTTATTCAGGATCTTCATATCTTTCCCATGGAAATATCATAGTCAAATATTTTAGTCCTTGGATGTTGATTGCCTTCTTCATAGTTGCATTTTCATGATCTCTTCCTTTTTTTATTCACACATTTCCTCCTGAGAACTTCCAATCATAGTTCCTTCAAATTTGTCAACCACCTCATATTCCATGTGAGGACTTATTATGTGGATTTCATCTAGTCAATATGTGAATCATGCCTTTATGCATCCTTCCAAAGGAGGAGATCTCGTTCTCTTGATCATGCTCATGAGGTGGAGCATTTATCCATGCTATCTGTGACTATATAACATGACTCAAATTTACCAAATACAAGCATACATACCCCATCTCTTCCTGTTGGTCATCTAGACTTCCTTTAGTAGCTTCCTTGATTGAAAGAATGTCAATCACCTTGACCTGCTTCACTTCTTTTGACATACCATCATTCCATAAATCCCATACAAGGTGGAATTCTCAGCGAGACACTTGCTTCTTCCAGTGGGTGAACCTTCCGATGAAGATTCCAATGAAGGATCTTGAATATCCTCATCCTGCAAATGCTCCCTTTTGAATGATGTATGATGAACTCTATACTAGATGACTTTGTTTTTCCCATAAGTACTACTTATGCTTCTAATGAGGTTAGCGAAAGCTACATCCTTCTATAGGTGACAGCCATAGACTTCTATTTCAGTTATCTTTCATGCTTCTTTATGTTGATGCCACGAGCTCTTGCTTTCAATCGTATGCTTCTATGATGCCATCTCCTAACATGTTACATGATGCATCCTATCATGCTTCTAATGATTCCTACCACGCTAGTTATACTTTAGAACAAAAAACTTGAAACAGAGACTTGAAAATAACTAGGTAAGGAAGACTATCTCAATCATAGTAGAGATTTTTTACTTCCTCCTTGGATTTCTTCTTTTCAGCTTCTTCTACAGCTTCAGTGATAGGCTTCTTCCCTTCCTCTTTTGTTGTTGTCCTTCTTGAGCTTTGGATAATCTCTCTTGTAGTGCCCATATTCGTGACAGCTAGAGCATTGAACCTTTGACATGTTCTTCTTCTTCTTTTGAGGACCAAGCTTTCCAAACTTCGCTTTTCTTCTAGCCATGGCAGCAAATGCTTGAGCTTGCTCACTTTATCCTACATCGATTTTTGCCTCTAGCATGGTTTCTTCGATTTTGCACAATGACCATAGTTCATTCAATGAAGTAGCTTCCTGCTTCCCATAGATGCTTGATGTGAAGTTGCCCCATTCCTCTGGCATTGCATTGAGCACTATGATAGTCATTTCCTTGTTAGACATTATTTCTCCCAACTCTTGGAGTTGGTCTCTTATTTCTAACACCCTCATAAAGTATGAGGCTATTCCTTCCCCTTTTGATATCTTCATCTTGTAGAGCTTGAGCTTCTTCTTTTGGCGGTTCGACAGTTAAACCCTTAACATGACCAACGACTTCATTTTTTGAGCATCAAATCTATCCTCTTCTTCCATGCAAGAAAGTTTGATGACCCAACCAGTGTGTTGCTCTCCTTGCAATATGAAGTCATTTTGACATATTCAAATATAGATATAAAAATACTTACTTGATTTTGATGATGATGTAAATAATAGAAGATGTCTTCTTGGTGAAGATGTCTTTCTTCAAAAGTGATCATTTGCTCAAAGGGAGATCACATTGATTCCTTGATGATGATGACAACGCTTTTTCTTGTTTTTCTTCCTTTAAGACAATTTCGGCTTGATGTAGCAATTCTGCAATTTCACTTTTCTGCAATAACGCTAGTTCACAAGTGTGCCTAGAAGATGGAAAAATTTGTCTCCTTTATACTTCGCTTGACTTGACTTCTTTTTCTTGTTATTTTGGCTTGCAAAGGAGACCTTTGTTGGCGCAGAACTTTATGCTTGATGGTGGCTGCAATTCAATACTTGTTGTTGCAGAAAGATGTCTCAATACTTCACATGTGTATAGCCCAAAAAAACAAAGCCAAAAGTGCTTCGCTCTTCCTTCCTTGTGATAATGATTGTAGGATGTGAGATATTTCCAAGAACGCTTCAAGTGTGGAACCCTTCTTTGGATGAGCTAGGGTTTTGAGGTCTTCTTTGATGCTCTTAATGTTTCCAAGATGATCTCTTTATACTTTGGCCCTCGAGTATCCTTCTTCATGTTGCCCTTCCTTGATGTAGTCACCTTAGCTCTGATCCCATGTTGAGGAATCTAGGGGGCAACAAGTGTAGGTGATTTCTCTTACTTTGATAACTACTTGTGATGTATTTTTACTTTACTAGATTAGCTTCTTCTTTCCTTTATTATTATTAGTGTTCTCTATCATCAAACGGCTACCAAATCGTAAAGAACTTCAGCTTCACAGCTTCGACCTTGATGCAGCTTCAGCAGCTTTGACCTAGTAGCTTCACAACTTTGATCTAAAGGCATCTTCACAGCTTCGACCTTGCAGCTTCACAACTTCGATGCAGCGTTAGAATTTCATCTAGCCTAGAAACTCTAACAAAAGAGAGAGAGAGAGAGAGAGACCCAAAAACTTCAATCTTGATCTTCTTCTTTGTCCTTTTCCATCTTCTATCTTGAGGAAATCGAACTTGCTTGAGTGAGTGTGCAAATGAGATCGAATTCCTTCTTATTTATAGGCTTGTGTGGGGTACAAAATTCAAATTGCTATCTTGAGGCCGACTTGTCCCTTCATGTAGGCCGACTTGATCTTTGTACCATGACGAGGTCTTGTAGGGTCTTTTGAGTCTTGACTCTATTTTGACTCGATAAAATTTCCTTTACAATATATAACATGCCCAAATGGGTCTTCAATACATGACAATGACTCTATTGCCTTTATGACAAACCTAGAACCACTCAATGGGTGTTTGACCTAAAAATAAATTTCCCTTAAGCATGAAACCCATGCCTCAAGAATACAAATAATAAATTTATTTTTCTCTTTTCATTAAATACATAAAATCACGATTACATATGCCATTATGAAGATCGAACCTAGTTACATATTTCAACAGAATGCAGTCCACAACTCTAGACCAAGGATGAAGATGGTTAGTATCCCTTGATTAGGGTTGTCCGCAAGGTATCCCGAGGAATCTAAAGATAGTTCAATAATCAAGAAGCACCGAGAAACCTCTGGGAGAGACCTCAAGCACATCAAGTCCAATGTAACTATAAAAATAAGGCATGCAAATTCGTTTGAGTTTACAAACTTGTTTGGGATCAAAGACTTCCTTTGGCAACACTCTTAGGCCTGTCAATAAGGACTGAATATAAGTCTGTAATAAGTTGTTGCATCAGAACACTTTCTTGTATCTAGTGATCTACAGATCAATGGCAGTAAGATTAAATCTCAATTCCTTGAAGTCTGAAAAACTCTTAGGTCTGTAAGGACTGTTATGTTATCTATTGGAGGAGTCAAATTATGCAACTTGAATATGATCTACAGTACTGTCAAAAGAAAGTTATTTTGGTACAACCATATCATAATTTGGAATATTTCTCACTTTGAAACTGATGTATTATGTGCTGAAGCAAAACATTGTTAAAGGCACTAAAAGATTTTGAACCATGGTGACATACAATCTCTTGCAGATTAAAGGCAGAGGAGCTCTTTGTAAGACTCCCTGAATTAGAAACCATGAATGGTATAAGTATCCAACAAGTACATGTTGAGACATTGATCTTGTAAGAACTCACTTTTGCAAGAATATGTTATGCAATATGAATGCTAAGTTCGGAAAGATACATGGTAAGGTCTAGCATGACTTGTACGAAAGATTGAATCTCCATCTCTTAAAAAATGGAAAAAACTTGTTGTATCTGTAAGAAACCCTCAAGGTTAGACAAGGAGGAATCCGAAATGTATTAAAATTTTATGACGTTTGTTTTCAGTTTGGAAAAGGCACTAAACTTTTTGACCTCAGAAAAGAAGATTCTAGTTCAAGAGCTTAAGTGTGAAGGTTAATGTCTTCTAGAACCTCTGGAATGTGAGATGCATTATCGAGGATAGTCATGTATACATCTATTGATGATTGATATCATATGAGCTAAAGACCTGAAAATGCAAAGTCTAGGCTACAAAGATTAAAAGGCATCAACATTTGTTTTCATGGACTGTTGCACATCAAAGGAAAAGGATGCCTTTGTATAAAGTTTGTAGAAAACTTTGTGTTCCTTGTGTGGCTGTCTCTTTATGATCCTAGTGTCTTATTTGTTATATGATTGATGTCTTCTGTGTAATTTGCTTAGTGATGAAATCATGAATAAGAATGTGAAAATGAATTAAATCATCAAAAGAAATTGTCAATATAGAAGACTCTTATAAAATCAACAGCTACTACATTGCACGTGAGAAGGAACTAAGAATGAGGCTGTTATCCCTCCGAAGTCCTTCCCCTTTGCTGTAATCTGGAATATTGGGGAATTTGCAGCTGTAGCTACAAATTTGTTATGGCTTGCTGATTCATGAGTTGCATGTTATAATGTGAAAACTGGATGGGTTGTTCATTCATTAGAAGGCTCACTATCTAATCCTGTTTGCTTATAATCTTATGTTATAATTTTCCTTCATTCTGTGGTTGCACATTATCTTTTGGCTACGTCTTCATAATGTCGATGGTGCATCTTACAGAAGGGCCCTCATGAACTCTCATTAACCTAAAGGATCTACTTGGACTAGTCACGATACATCAGTGTATGGCTTGAATACAACTTCTCCATATAAATGCAAACCCTCTTTGTTTGTATTACTTGACTTCATAACCCTTGGTTTAGCCTCTGCTAGAAAAGCATCTTCAAGAATTGGAGAGATGCCAACAAAGAAAGACCACCCTCCAAGCATCTGCCTGCTTCCTGCTGTAATTCCAGAGGGTAAGGAGGGGTAGTGATAGGGTCAGGGAGGGACAGGCAGCTCGGGATATGGTTGACAGGGCAGAAAGACTGCATCACCAAGTACCCTGTGCCTTTTCTATCTTGATTTATTAAAATATAGTTCCACTCTTAATTTCATTTGAAATTTCAAGTTTCCTACTAATTTCATAAACTTCTGGCATGTTTGGGATATGGTTCTCTGTTGCTTCCTGCTGTAACTCCAGAGGGTAAGGAGCGGTAGTGATAGGGTCAGGGAGGGACAGGCAGCTCAGGATATGGTAGTCAGAGCAGAAAGACTGCATCACCGAGTACCTTGTGTCTTTTCTATCTTGATTTATTAAAATATAATTCCAATCTTAATTTCATTTCAAATTTCAAGTTTCCTACTAATTTCATAAATTTCCAGCATGTTTGGGATACAGTTCTCTGTTGTGGCCCATTCATAAGAGAGTTCTTGAGAAGAACCATTTATAAATAATTCAATGCTTCCATAGCTTAAGACTCTTGTTTACAAATACTCTGTCATTGGGTATTGTGACAAACAAAAAAAGTGAAGGCAAAGATAAAAAAAAAAAAATTAACAACTCCCCATTTCCATAAAAAAGCTGTTCCACCTAAATTTGAGGACTGTTTAAAACTGATAATCTAGCTTTGAAACAGAACATGCTAATTTGTTTGCAAACAACATATCGCAAATTACTTTAAAATATCAAGGCAAAGCTTGCATGTACAAACTTTATGCCAGTACCATGCTAAATTTGTCAAAATCATATAATGATGTCTAAGACAAGTCAATTATGAGTTCTGAAATCATATCCTTCGTTATTTATTATCGCATTTCTCTTTTGTCAAATAAATTTGCACTTCCTATTGTCTGCAATCAGGAATAGTTTTAGTTATGACACAATGTTCATCTGCTAGACTTAATCCTATCATATCATGTATCCATATATTTTGTTGCATCACATCTGTTCTTGAAGATCGACATACACAACAAAATGCACAGGCAGGAAGTAGTTAACCTTGACCAGAACTGGATGCAAGACTTATCTTTGTGCACTTGCATGCGATCGCCATCAAATTTGCACTCAGCAGTAATTTCTTTCCCTTTCATCTAAAACATGGGACAAAATGATCAGAATGCCTAAAAATCCAATATATAGTGCAACAAAGTTAAAACGGAGAATTTATACATTATAAGTTTTTATAAACACAGTTTGTATTTGGGCAATAGAAAACAAACATTCTTTACATAAATGATGCATACAAAAGGCCTTATTTCCAAGGGGAAGGTAGAAATCTCCATAGTAAGATTACTATCGGGAGTGACCACTGAAGGCATATTACGCTTTGATACCAACTTTCAAGTTATGCCTTTCCAAAAAATAGGCAAAAGATTAATTATCTTTGTAGAAGAAGGTGGGATGCTGTTTCCAGCAGAAGCCTTCAATTAGCAACTTCACATGACAACTTGTACAATGTGATTCCATTCCGAATGTAGATCACTATGTGAGGATCAGAAGATAGCATTGCTAATCCACATAGACGTTAACAGATACCCTATGCAGTTCCCTATACAGATAAACATACGCTCGGATTTGAGAACAAATTTACATCCACGTAATCTGCTTAGTTAAGGACTAGTTTCAAGGATGCTAGGATTGTCCACATTTGAAGTTTCATAGACTAGTTGGTCTTGTACATGCTAGTCAATCCAGTATTGGCATCCCCTCATTGAATTGGTAATGCACAAACATAGATGTAACAACACATTGTGTGTGTATTCCTTGGGAGATGGCATCTGTTTTTGGTCCCAAAGGCATGCCCCCTAAGACTTCTGGCAAATCACAGCTTACTGCTAAGTTGCTAATTGTTTTCATCAAAAGAAGAACGTTTTTCCTTTCCAATTTATGTTATATCACTCTAACTGACTACACAATAAAACTACTAGTAAACATTATACACGTACAGCAGAATTGGTAAATATTATTCTGTATCTCTACATGCAAATTGCAGAGACAAAACAATCCAGATGTCATAACAGTATTAACAGATATAATCACACTAGCCGTAAACAGAAAATAGGAAATAGTAGCATTATACAACAAAAAATAGCTACAACATTGGCTAAATTAAGCAATAAAGGTTTATGTCTTACAAATTCCCAAGTAGTGTCAATAGAATTCATTCGCTTGGAGTGCTGACACTTGACCGGCTTGCCTACCACAAGATCCTGATGAAGCTTTGACAAGACAGTATATTAACTCAAGCACAAATTATAATAAAATTGTAATTAATATGATAACGAACAGCATGTCTTGTTTAAAACAGAAGCAAAACCTTTAAATGGAGCCAGAGAAAGCAAAAATAATGAAAATGGTTAACAACCACCAGAACTTAAATGACTGAATGAAAGACATATTTATTGGTTTTGATGGGTCAAAAGAAGTGCTGATAGGTACCATTCATATCAAAGATCAATGGAAGATCCAAAACAAACCTGGCGCAGATATCGAACAGAACGACTGTGTAGATGTAAGCAGACATTTTTTAAATCTACACAAGCAGCCATCATGTCCCGAGCATCAGGGTGAATCTCATCAAGAATAGAATTTTCTCCTAACCCAATCCTGAGATCTGCAAATATGGATTTTGAATAAGAGATTGGTTCGAAAAGAAGATATTAATACAAACCAAAGACCATGACCTGATGAAATAAACACCATCTCTGCCTCCTGATTCGTAAAGAGTAAAATTCAGTTAACTGTTACATAAGCCAGATCTGTTCTATAGAGACTGGGGATGGAGAATTGGGTAGCCCTTCTACATCTGTGTGACTAAGGATCTTTCATCTTTGTGGTACGCCTAGACACCCCACTGACATTGCCCCTCACTTGGACAAACAATGGATGGCCAAGGATCCTATGGCCTGCTGGTTGACAAGGTACCAGTCCACCTGAAAATAACATTCTTATAAGCACAAAGTTTGGAGGTAAATTCTACTCCTACAAGGGTCGGTTGTCAAGAGATTGGGGATGGCTTTTGCTTGTGCTTTGTGTCGCAAGGATGAAATGGAAGCTGCAAAAATATTATTTTGGACGTGGTATCAGGTTGAATTTCATTTCTTCATCCCTACCCTGCTTTCATGGAAAGGTCCTCTTATGGGTGAGACTTGGATTGTTCAAAACAGCTGCAAATCTCTATGGCATCTAACACAGTTGATTGTTATTGCCTTTCTGCCAAAGCATCATTGTAAATTTATTATTTAGGACCCCTCTTCTTTTAGCCTAGGGGATTTTAGAAGCTTTAAACAGGAGTTGGCTCTGCTTATGAGAGTCAAACTCTGTCTATGTCATGATGTTGAGTCTCTCTCTTGGTGTGCAAGCTCATTAGCTTTCCTCTTTTAGCAATTTTTATGGCAGGATTTTTCTGAGACGCGTACTATTCATGTGATGTTATTTTTTTTTTGCTTCATGATCTTTTAAGTAAAATATATGCAGCATTTCAAAGAAAAAACATTGCAGATTAATATGGGTTGATGGCTATATTGTGTTGAGAATGTGTGTACATTGCGTTTCCCTTCAGGAATCTCCCCTAGAGACACACTCAGATAGGTGTGATTTGTTGCTGCTTTGACAAGATTTTTGCTTATTAGCCTGGACCTAGTATTTTCCATTCATCAGTTACATTCATGTGTTCATCAGTCATTCACAATTAGTGGTGTATCACTTCCCATGCCCTTGGTCTTAGATGTGCTAAATGATATCTCATGTTGTTTTTGTTATTGGTTGGTATGGTTTCATTGCTTAACTCTCTCATCTATAAATGATGCTAAGGTTTTAACTTTTTGCGTAGATGTTAGCATTAAATGGATGTTTGATCACTTTTAACTTAGTAAAGATGTTACCTTCTTACTCTTTCTAACCATCCGGAACATAATGGCTTTTGGATAAGTGTGCCTTAAGCTAGAACGCTAGGTACCACTCAAAAGTCAAGGTGGGTAGCTTGGACATATCCCTTCCATACCTGACATTTTCCTTTAAATACTCTTTCACTTTCTATCCCATCCATAAACAACAAAGATTTCTCTAACTTGTGGTTAACTTACCAAAGATGTTATAGCTATCTTTGTTGTATATGTGTAAACAGAAGTGTATAAAATATATATTTATTGATAGAATGAATAATGATGATACAATAAACCCCCATGACGGTTTACCTGTAGCATTCAGTGGTGTGACGGTTTACCTATAGCGTTCACTAGTCACAAGGTGAAAGGTGTTGAAATTCTGATTTTCTATGCTGTAACAATCACTTATTACCAAACTTATTTATGCTGCAATATTAGATAAGCAATTGTAGATAGAAAATAAATCAAATGCACAATAGAAGACATCCAAGAACGAAAAGAAAAAAAAAACACAAAGAATTTAGGTCCAATGACCAGGGCAAAACCCACAAGGGGAAAACCCAACCAGATTCTTCTTCTATTAGAAATCAATTGTCCAGGAGAGATACAGAGTACAATGAGAGATCAAGAGAATGACTAAGTTCATCCAAATTTGAACAAGTTGTAGCATGAAGATCACTGGTAGCAGCAGCAGATGCACATACTGAATCAACCTTCTCTTTGACTGAATCAACACTGAAACACTGAAGCACTCAATCAACCTTGGCTCACCAAGTTTAACTCTTACTTTCCAAGTCTCTTTCACACAATCTTCTTCAACTCTCTCCAACTCTCTCTCAAGTTCAAATTCTTCTTTCACAATGTACAAGTAGTGAGGGGAGAAAGAGTGAGGCACATATATATAGGAGGAGCAACAAATCCATGCCATAAAGGAGGAGTAACTCGCATGCCAAGAGGAGTGCAACTCTTGCCCATTTAGGAAATGTAACTCATGCCATTAAGGAGGTATGCATGCCTTTGTAACTTATGTTTTTAAGAGAGTGTAACATATGCATTAAAAAATGCGTAAGAGGAATCTTTTATGACATGCTTTTATTGAGAGTAAGAGAAACTTTTATGACATGCTTTAATTGAATATAAGAGAGTGTAAGAGGAATATGTCATGCCAATAATGAGAGTGTAAGAGAACATTATTGAGAGCCATGATTTTGTGACTTGAATTTCTTTTTAATAATAATATAATAGTATCATAAAAATAATAATAATAATAATATTAATATTAATATTAATGATTAAGTCAAAATTGAACTATTAGGATTGATTGATGGTCAGAAGGAATTTTCCATCAACAATACTTGATTACCAATTGATGCAAGGTGATTTTCTATTTTTGGAAAGTCAAACTTGAGACTTTATATTTTTAGAAATTCTATTTTTAGACTTTCTATTGTTAGATTTCTATTTTTAGACTTTCTATTTTAGAAATTCATCCTTGAGCTGCCAAATTTTCAACAAAATGGTACATGCCCCTTGAATTTTCATTTAATTTAATTAATTAATTATATTTATACCTATAATTATGTTCATAATATTGCCACCTCCTTTAAAATTGCTTTGTCCTCAAAGCAAGGGTAAGGAGGGATATTTTTGGCGAAAATTTTCAGTTTTCTATTATGCATCTTCTTTTAGAAGGTTTCTACATTTGATAAGGTATCATTTGATGGCTCTAGGACATAACACTTTTTCCTTAGTTGCAAGAATTCCTTCTAGTTATAAAATAATTCGTCCTTCGTCATCAAAATCAAGGACCTTTGTTTGAACAAGTTGGGATGTCCCAACACCTTCTTGAGGCAAGACGCATAGAGTACATTATGGATGTGAAAGTTGTCCAATAACTTCAACCCATAGGCTAATTCGCTAATTTTTTTTGTTGATATGAAAAGGCCCATATAATTTTGGAGCCAAATCGTTCTTCCCTTGTTTAAGTAATAACTACTTGTATTCCAAACTTGTGTGACTTTCTCCCACCGTCGATCTATCCCCATCGGATCTGACGGTTCTTATCAATATCGGGACAACAGCATGCTCAGAGATTACCTGCCCGAAAAGCGGTTTTCTCTCTCTCCTTCGTTGCTACGTGTCGCCCTGTCAATGGAATCAGGTGTCCTCCCCTTTTTACCACTCACGGTTTCTTATCTGCCCGAAATACCACCTTCGCCTTTAAACCCACCTCTCTCATTGATTATCATTCGAACCTTTTTGCGCCCGATGACCGTTGATTTGATTCATCGACGGCAGCGACGGTTCCTCCAGACTGCAGCACCTTTGGATAATCTCTACCGTCCATCCCATGATTCCAAACTTTGCGACTTAATCTGGGCAGTTATTGAACTGAAAACCCCATTCGTCGATTCCAATGGCCCCTGAGCCCGACAGAAGGAAAGTGGTCAACACCAGAGGAAGGAAAAGCACCTCAGGCATTACAAATCCAAGGAAGCACAGCAAACAAGGACCAAAATACAAAGCCAAAGGAAGAACAGGAAATCAACTCAAATGGAACCACAGTGGCACATTACAAAATCAACAACACAAGTAATGAAGGAGAGAACTCGGTCAAATATGAAAAGAAGAAACAGCCAACTCAGGAGCAAACAGTCTATAAGCCTTGAAAAACTGTCAGAGAATCCATGGCATGTAAATTTCTCTTTCTAATAGGTCAGTTTGTTAGGCTAACACTAGAATACCCATAAAAATAAATGAAGTCTTGAACACTAGCCTAGGAGAAGAGACTACGTTCCTATCTCCTGGCTTAGATGTTTATCTTTTTGCAGTCGTTTGTAATAGGAACTTGCTCCAACAAATCTTTTGATATTATATCAACTATCCGACCTTGTTAAAAAAAAAAATTACTTGTAAGATTAGAGTCTTACAAACACCCAATCGCCTTCTCTCTAATCTATGTTGGTTTGCTTATTGTTTCATTCTATTACAAGCTATAGCTAAATTTTCTTTTAATATTTTTATGAACTTCTACTCTTCATCAAGACGATTCTTCATTGCATGGACCTTAGTGTCAATTAGTGTAAATTCCTTCCATTTCGTTGTTTCATAACCACATAACGCTCAGAAACGAGATATTTTGGTGGGATGTATGGCAGGTAGAACTATACCACCATTTAGCTAAATGCAACCATTGGAACCACTTGTTTTGCTTATCTTGTTGTAATATGTAGCTAGGTTCGGTCTTCATAATGACATTTAATCATGATTTTATGTATTTAATGAAAAAAGAAAAAAAAAATAGTATTGTTATTCTTGAGGCATGGGTTTCATGCTCAAGGAAGATTTATTTGTAGGTCAAGCACTCGTTGAGTACTTCTAAGGCTTGTCATTGAGTCCATAAGTCAATTGAGTCATTGTCATGTATCAAAGACCCTTTTGGGCATGTTACATATTGTAATAAAAATATTTGAGCCAAAAGACCCTCCAAGACCTCGTCATGGTGCAAAGAACAAGTAGGCCTATATGAAGGGACAAGTCGGCCTAAAGATAGCAATTCGTACCCCTCAGGAGCCTATAAACAAGAAGGAACTCGACCTCATTTGGACACCCTCAAACAAGTTCAATCTCCTCAACATAGAAGCTGGAAAAGGACGAAGAAGAACAAGATCAAATTTTTGGGCCTCTCTCTCTCTTTTGTTAGGGTTTCTACAGTTATTGGGCAAGACGAAATTCTTAAGTTGCATCGAAGCTGTGAAGTTGCATAGAAGTTGTGAAGCTATAGCTAGGTCGAAGTTGTGAATCTACTGGAGAGATTGAAGTTGCAGTAGAATCTATTAGTCGAAGTTGCAGAAGAATTTACTGGGCAAAAAAGAATTTGTTGTAGGTCGAAATTGTAAAACTTGCTAAGGAACTTCTAGAATGAAAGCTCATCAAGGAACTTGGTCTTAAAGGGTCTTCGTCAAGGGTTATAGGTCTTGGAATTCCTCAATTGAAGATTCTATAAGAAGAGAACAATTCTTGTGGGTTTTCCTCTCAAGTGGAGAAGTTTTGGCCCTAGTTGATCACCTATATCTTGTGTCCTTTTGTCTCGCAATTCTTTATGGTTTGGTAGTTGTTTGATGAAAAGAACACAATAATAATTAAGGTGAAAAAGAATCTAATCAAGATAAGCAAAATACATCACAAACAGTTATCAAAGTAAGAGAAATCACATAACCTAGTTGTCCCTATATTTCTCAACATGGTACCAGAGGAAAGGTGACAATACAAGGAAATGTAGCTAAAAGAAGAACACTCAAAGGCCGAAGCACTAGAAGGACTATCAAAAGGAGTATCTAGAAAGATCAAAACATTGACATCGTACCATCAAGAAGACATTCACAAGGACCGAGTACAAGCAAAGAAGACCTCAAAACCCTAGCTTATCAAAAGAAGGGTTTCTCACTAGAAGCATTGTTGGGAAGCTCGCACACCATCATCAAAGAAGATCTCAAGGACCCTACCTAAAAGGACTACACATCGAAGCATCTTGAAGTCTCTACATTCAAGGGAAGTAAGAAGAGGTGTTGCCATCATCATCAAGGAATCAAGGTGATCTCCCTCTCTTTGAAGGAAAACATCTTCATCAAGAAGACATCTATTATCAACATCATCATCAAAATCAAGAAGGCATCAAGTTGAAGATATTGTCATCAAGGAGCATATTCACTTGACAAATGACTTCATTTTGCAAGGAAAGCAACAAATTGGTTGGGTCATCAAACTTTCTTTCATGAAAGAAGAGGACAAATTTGATCCTCATAGAAAATGATATCGTTGAACATGTTAAGGGATCAATTACTAAGCCTCCAAAGGAAGAGGCTCAAGCTCTAGCAAAGTATATGAAAGAGGAAGTAAGGCAAAGGATTCTCATTGAATCCATCAAGGAACCCCTCATACCCTATGTATCAAAGTTGGAGACATCAAAAGAAATATACGATAAACTAGTAGAATTGTTCTCCATAAGTACGGCTGAAGAAGTGATATCATTAAGTCAAGAACTCTACAAGATGCAAATATCAAAAAAATATGGAATAGCCTCATACTTTATGAGGGTATCAAAAATAAGAGACCACCTACAAGATTTGGGAGAAATAATGTCTGATAAAGAAATAACCACAATAGTGCTCAATGCACTACCCGAGGAATGGGGCAACTTTACATCAAGCATCTATGGAAAGAACAAAGCTACCCCATTCAATGAACTTTGGTCATTGCGTAAAATTGAAGAAACCAGTCCGAAGTCAAAAAACAATGTAGGATCAAACAAGCAAGTCCAAGCATTTGCTGCTATGGCTAAGAGAAAAAGAAAGTTTGGGAAGCTTGGTCCTCAAAAAAAGGAGAAGAATATGTCAAAGATCCAATGCTATGGTTGTCAGGAATATGGGCACTACAAGAGAGATTGTCTGAAATTCAAGAAGAACAAAAAGAGGAAAGAAAGAAATGAAGCTCATACCACTGAAGAAGTGGATGAACCTGATGAGAAAAAAAATCCAAAGGGATAGAACTTCACTATTAGGGTTTCTCCAATGCGTAGCAAGGAGAAGTAGGAGGTGAAAAGATCTCCACCATGGCAGTCAAGATGAGAAGTATTATGACAAGATGCATCTTAGTAGAAGATTGCATCATACTAGAAGCATATCGTTAAAACAAGAGCTCGTGACATTATTAGAGAAGCTTGAAAGAATAGTTGAAATAGAAGTCTACAGAGATGTAGCAGTTATCATATAAAGGAAGTAGCTCTTAGCAACCTCATTAAAATCATATATAGTACATATGATTGAAAGAAAGTCATCTAGCATGATATAAGGAGTTCATCATACATCATCATCATTAGGAAGGAGCATTTGCAGGATGAGGATAATCATAATCCTTTGTTGAAGTCTTCGTTAGAAGGTTCACCTCTCTTGGAAGAAGCAAGTATCTTGCTGAGAATTCCCCCTTGTATTGGATTCATTGTTTAGAAGGATGATGATATGGTGACAAAGGAATGCAGCATATCAAGATTGTTGAAGTACTCTCAATCAAGAAAAAGAAGTTGTTGAAGGAATCCTAGATGACCAAAAAAAGGAAAGAGGTATGCATGTGTGTATTTAATTGAGTCATGTCATATGGTTGCATGGGTAAATGCTCTATCTCATGAGCATGATAAAAAAAAATGATCTCCTACTTGATAAAGATGCATGAAAGCACGGTTCACATATTGACTAGATGAAATCAACATAATATGTCCTCATATGGAATATGAGGTGGTTGACAAAAATGAAGGAACTATGGGTGGAAGTTCATAGGGAGCAATATGTGAAGAAAGAAAGAAGAGATCGTGAAAGACGCAGCTATGGTCACATAGTAGAGGAAATCAACATCCGATGACTAGAAGAATTGGCCATAACATCTCCATAGAGAAGGCCCGAAGACCCTGATAAGGCCTGTGAAGAAAGGAGACCCTTGACATTGAAAGTCTTGGGGATGTGCTTATGAATGTGTACAATGTTGATATTGCAAACAAGATGTCACGATGAAAGGCCATCACAAAAAGTAACTTTGATTTGATGTCCATTTTTTATTTTTGAACAACATCTAGATGGATTGATATAGGGCTATTGAAAGAGAGTTGTAGTTGTTATCTACAACTAGCACTCAGGTGATTGGATGGAAGATCCTAAAGGAAACATGACTTGGAAGAGGTAGTAGTATGATGAAAAGCCAAATGTGGATTAGAGGATTACTTTCTGATGAAGAGAAGGATGACATGACTAATGTAACTCGTGAAGGAAAGTGGCGGATGATCGATGCCCTACAACTGATAAAGGCTCCATTATGAACAGGATGAACTTCGTGATATCAAAAGGATTCGCACTAGACGCTGATGGTCCCATTATCTCCACCTAGAGCAAAAAGTTGCTGGAAGAAAGTCCCTGGTTAAGAGGGAACTTGGGTACATTCCTTTTATAAGAATGGGTACATTCCTTCATAGGAATGGGTATATCCTCCCTAGTCGAGAGGGAGAGATAGACACATCATTATTGTCTTCACTTTGGATTGGGTAAGCATATGGCATTTGATGCTCTTTGAGGATGAGATAGGGCATTCAAGATAATAGTAGTCGTAGAGGACCAATATTCTTTGAGGACTGGCAATCCAAGACAAGAATAGTCCTAGGAGGACATACCCTATGAACACCCGGGTGGGGTATGTATCTTGAGGGGCAATGATGATGGTGTCTATAAGTCATTGGTCTTGCTAGCATCATGTTTTGATCTTGTGGAGAGATAGAGTTGTTAATTAAGGCCTTGCTATGTGACAATGTTGGACGATATGTTGCTAAACAAATGGGTTACTAATCTGACTCTTCTTATGAGAATTCTTCAGATTGAGAATGTCCAAGTACCTTGTATGGATTATGAATACCTCCCTAGTTAAGAGGGAGCGTTGAAATATGTAACTAGGTTCAGTCTTCATAATGACATATGTAATCATGATTTTATGTATTTAATGAAAAGAGAAAAATAAATTTATTATTGTTATTCTTGAGGCATGGGTTTCATTCTCAAGGGAGATTTAGTTTTAGGTCAAGCACCCATTGAGTGCTTTTAAGGCTTGTCATTGAGTCTACAAGCAATTGAATAATTGTTATGTATGAAAGACCCTTTTGGGCATGTTACATATTGTAAAGAAAAATTATTTGAGTCAAAAGACCCTCCAAAAACTCGTCATGGTGCAAAGATAAAGTCGGCCTACACGAAGGGACAAGTCGGCCTACACGAAGGGACAAGTCGGCCTAAAGATAGCAATGTGTACCCCTCAAGAGCCTGTAAATAAGAAATAACTCGACCTCATTTGCACAGACTTTCAAGCAAGTTCGATCTCCTCAAGATAGAAGACATATGTAATCATGAATTGATGTATTTAATGAAAAAAGAAAAATAAATTTATTATTGTTATTCTTGTGGCATGGGTTTCATGCTCAAGGGAGATTTATTTTTAGGGCAAGCACCAATTGAGTGCTTCTAAGGCTTGTCATTGAGTCTACAAGAAATTGAATAATTGTTATGTATGAAAGACCCTTTTGGGCATGTTACATATTGTAAAGAAGATTTATTTGAGTCAAAAGAAAGTCAAAAGGCCCTCCAAAAACTCATCATGGTGCAAAGATCAAGTCGGCCTACACAAAGGGCCAAGTCGGCCTAAAGATAGCAATTCGTACCCCTCAAGAGCCTGCAAATTCGAAATAACTCGACCTCATTTTCACAGACTCTCAAGCAAGTTCGATCTCCTCAAGATAGAAGTTGGAAAAGGACAAAGAACAAGAACAAGAACAAGATCGAAGTTTTGGGGTTAACTCATGCACCACAATTGCTCCCTCCTACACATTATTTACCCACGTGTGGGCTTCCCTTTTATTAGCTACCCTTCTACCATGGCATATGATCCAGATTGCTTCCTTTCATTCCCTACTCCATTCCATCATTATGCCACATGCCACCACCATTTGAAGGATGTACCACGGACATACCATACCCTTTAGAGGTAAAGACCACCTAATAGGATGCCCTGTTAACCCTATTTGGACTTGGGAGACGTTAGCACATGCCAAAGGCCACTATGGAAGGGCATGCCATTATGAAGTGCTCACTTGTCATCCATGGTTTGTAAACTTTTTTACTTGATTTCTTTAATGACTTGGTGTGCTGGAAGACACGGGGATGCATTGGATCTTATGCAGGATTGCAGGTGGTTTCTATTTGGGTCCGGTCTCACTATACGGGGTCCTGACCCCAGAGGGCAACATTGGCACATGTAGGGTGTGTGTAGAGAGCCATGGGCCTCCAAAACAGTAGACAGCACTCCATGGATCCCCACAATCATTCAGAGATTATTTGTGGTTCACTTATTGGACGAGGAATACACACCTGATCCACATGCCCAGCTGGCCCCAGAGTTGCACCATACACTTGGTAAATGATCCTGGACTTACATGATGATGTGGCATCACCTACACCATCATCCTAGCCCTTGCAGGCGATCTACAGTGATCTTCGCTTTGTTTGGAGACCTGTGAGAACACTTGTGTGGGCCAACCCCTTGTCCACTGCTTTTGGGAGTTCAACTACACATTATGGCACATATGGACTCCATTAAGCCTCCTCCAAGGTCCAACGACATGCACCATTCATTATCCGACCTCTTGAGAGACTTATTCTTTTGTTTATAGGCTAGTTTGATGGGATAGTCACCAAAAGTTAGTTATTTTGCACATTATTTAGTTGTAGGGGCTAATGTAGGCCTTGTTGTCGCACGAAGTGTCTAGGCACCGGGACTCGCTCAAAGTAAGGGTTGTCACTCTAATCCTTACTCACTCCGTTTACACTCTCTCCTAGACGAGTCAAAGGGGGTAATCCCTAAGGTGAATGAATGAGAATAGCTTATGAAACACAAGCTCTAGGAGACTTAAAGATGGACAACTTGATGAATTTAGAAAAAATCTTGGTCAACTGAGATGGATAGATTAAAATAAGACACAACCACAAGATAAAAATAATTATAGACCAATGCCTTTATATTCAATTAACACTTAAACAAAAACAAGTTATCCCAAGCAATTTATAAATATGGCAAAGCAACGATCATGAACAATTAAATGTTAATGCCCAAAACCTTATCACACAAGATATCTAGCAATTAAATCCTATGAAGAATTATGAAATTTAAATGCTAAAAAATGATTCCAGATTTAAAATGGTTTTCATCAATGATTCAAATCTAGAATAATACTTGACAATAAAGAAACCACAAAATTTAAAATTTCACACTTAACACACCAAAAGACACCAAGTAACTTTAGATTTAGAATTTAATTATCCCTTAGGTAAAAAAAATTAATGTGCTAAGCTTTTGAAGCAAATTTAATGTGGCAAATGAATTTTTTAATGTGACCAAAGTAAAACAAATCAAAAGGGTTAATAAATTGAAATTTTGAAATTTTAATGGGCCATAGACCACATTAAAATTTTATGTGAAAGCGCAAATCCTCTTTTGATTTAATTCTTTTAGGAATTTTAAAGTTACATCAATGAAATTTTTTAATTTTTAGATTTTTTAAATGCTTTTTTTTAATTTTTTAATTTAAACAAAAATATCAAAACAACAAAAAAATTAAAATGAAAACAAAACCAAAAAAAAAAAAAAATATTTAAAAGGAAAAGAAATTAAAAATGAAACCTAAACCAAAAAGTAGATTTTTTATTCTTTTATTTTTATAAAACATTGAACATTCAACCAAAGTAAAAGAAAAAAATAAAATAAAATAAAATCGAAATCAAAAGGAAACTAACCAAACTAAGAAAATAAAAAAGTGAAACCTAAACCTAACCTAACGCATACACAATACAAATGAAATAAAAAAAAAAAAAAGTCGAATGTTTGGTGCTGTGTGCAGGTGTAAGCTTGGACGACGGCGGGAGCTGAGGGATGCGTTGAAGAGGAAAGGAGAAGAGTCGGCAAGGGGTTGCATGCAGGTAGCAGCAGCGAGGGGCTTGGCAGCATGATGGAGCCACAGTTTTGGCTCGAGGAGAATGGCGGATAGAGGGGGTTCAAGTAGGGAGTTGAGGCAGCGATGCAAAAGGGAGTGCGGAAGATAGGTCTTGTAGGGGTGGAGAAGAAGCGACGGGGAAGGAGCCGCGAGTTAGGAGGGAGCCGTAGGTTTGCAAGCACACGTTTAGTGCAGGTAGCAACAAAGGGTTGTGGGCCTTTCTTAAAAAAAAATCGAAATTTGCTGCAGTAAGAAGAATAAAAAGAAAAACCCAGGCAGCTAATGGTAGCCTCAAGAAACCCAAAATAAACCCAGAGAAATCGAATTCCACGTCAATATAATTTTTATGCTTCAAATTTATCCTGAGGCTGAAACCCTTATAAAATTTCCAGATTTAAAACTTTTTAAACCCTTTGGACTGCAAAAATTTTGAATAATGTCCCTGCAAAATTATGTTGATAAACCCCCAAAGATCTAGATCTTACCCCCTCCAGGGCCTAGATATGGACTCTACACAAATTTTCTCCTCAGATCTGTAGCTGCATGACAACAAGAAAACATCCAAACGATATATACAATGATAAAAACTAAAACATAAGCCAGATCTATCATTAAGCCGCACAAAAAATTAAATTTTTAAATTGTTAAAGGAGGTGCTAACTCGAAACCCTTTGTGTATTACCAACAAAAAAATCTTATGATAAACCCAGAGCTAATTTGGCTGGGCTCTTCCTGGAACACAGATCGGGAGTTGGCTGGTCCAACTGAAAAATTCCCCTAACGCTCGAAGATCTAAAATCAAGATTTCCCTACAAAACTCAATTCAACCATCAAAAATAGAGCAAGAAAATAATCATAAAATTCAGACAAATAGAGATACTTGCTATTACGTTCAAAATTTAAATTATTATCCAAACCCCAACGACTAAGCAAAATACCTGTACTCAAATCACTCTTTAAAAGCTATCATCAATGGCTTTAGAAAAAATTATGCATGAAAACAACACATTTTACAGTATTCCCATGAAGAGTAACAACAGTAGAATTTAACCCCAAATTCTTTATTTATTATCCAAAAAAAAGATTACACAAGAGCTTCTTGCTAAGCCCACGACTCAGAGA
The DNA here is from genome assembly GCA_000404065.3 of Pinus taeda. Classification (NCBI taxonomy): domain Eukaryota; kingdom Viridiplantae; phylum Streptophyta; class Pinopsida; order Pinales; family Pinaceae; genus Pinus; species Pinus taeda. The sequence goes on from APFE030477670.1 coordinate 195,575, forward strand.
TCAGATGGATCAACTAACAAAATGACTTCCTATTTAAAGGTAAATCCTCCAACGACTAGTTCTGATGATCCTCGTCAAAGCAATCTCGACTGTTGACAAAGATTAAAATTTCTCTCAATCTCATCCATCAAAATATTTAAATATTTGGGGAAATTCGAAATTTTCAATTAAATGCATTTTAATTAATTCAAAAATTAAATTTTTGAGTTAATTTCCCCAAAATTTTAACTTTGGCTTAAACCCTATGGATCAAAGGCTTAAAATTTATCAAAATAATTAATTTACCTTAGTCCCGAGACCTTTTAAAATTTAATTTTCAAAGACCGACGAATTTTGCCTTTGGAGAATTTAAATTTACCTAGGACATAGAATTAATTAAATTTTTGGCTTAAGATTTTAATTAATTTTTGGCTGGAAAATTTAATTAATTAACCTATGAGGGGATAAATTATTTTTCCAACCCTCAAGAAACTTTACATCATGATTTTCATATATATTTTTTTACATCATAAGGGGAAAAACCCATTTGTAATAGACCCTCACAGACTACCCATTTCTGCGACACATGTAATTCAACAAACCAAGCAATTTGTAATAAAATAACCTAATCAAGTAGTTAGGATTATTCCCAAATTACTTTTACAAAGACTCAATCTAGAACACTATGACTCACCTAAGATCTTAGCGACAAAATCCATTCTAGCTTTGGAGTAAGACTAGAGAGACTCTGTCGACCATCTGAGAATGGATCGGTGAGACAAAAAACTTCCCAGAATGTAGATCGTCACTAAAATAGTAGGTTTACCTAAGTCATCACATACATGACACGGATCTACTGAGATTATTTACATTATACACATGCAGAAAGGGCTTACATAACATCTTGGAAGTCAAGTTGATGATGATAGATGGACGGCAAGGACACATTGATCAAATTCTATCCCTTTTGCAAAAAAGGAGGTGTACTTCTATGGGTCATTGACACGTCGTGGTCAACAGGCCTAGTTGGCAAAATCAAACTCATTAAAAGTGTGTAAATACAAGTGATGTGAATTCATTTCAGCATCATCACTTGGTTGGACTTGTATCTCTTTAGAGTACTTCGCTATCCTTCTTGGCGGACGAAATTTTGGAACATGGAATGAATTTTGATGTTTGGATCATTTTCTCTTTTCTTGGAGCTTCTTGTTTGGCAATTTTTTTATGGTTGGATATGCTCTAATACATTTAAGTGCAAATTTAATGTTATTCTTTACTCTATTTTTGTCACATATATTGTTGTTGGGATTTCGTTATTCTAGGGCTAGTTTGTTGCATCTATTATTGCGAAGTTGTGGAAATTTTGTTTCTAGATAGTGATGCTTCATGTATGGGCTATGTATGACGAGTGAATGTTCCTAGGGATATTTCATGGTTGAAATTTATCTTGATAAGCCATCTTTTTTGCAAAACGAAGTATAAAGTCTTTGAAGTTGCTCTCCTTTTCCCTAGTGCTAAGTGAAGCTGCCTCTAAGGCCTCCTTGACCAAGAAAATCAAATCCGGATTCATAATCATCTTCGACTCCAATCTCCCCAAAGGATTAGACACTGGTCTACCATATGTGATCACCATAAAACTTATTTTTGTGGAGGTTTGCCATTAACATGAGCAAAATGAAGCTCAATAAGTAATACAGAGATATTTACAGTAATAGAAACATCAAGTTTCTATTAGGAAATAGAAACAAACAGTTTCATCTAAGAAACTGCTAAAAAGCTAAAAATAGCAACAGCTAATAAGAATGAGCATTAAACACTAAATAGTATTATTCTAATACCCTCCCTTAATGCTCAATCTATTTACAACACCAATAGACCCTCTGAATTTTACAAACTCATCAGGACCAAGAGACTTGGTGAAGATATTTGCGGGCTGCTTCGTTGTGGGAACATATCGCAACTGAACGGATCCGTCTTCAACAAGCTGGTGAATGTAGTGGCAATGGGTTTCCACATACTTTGTTCGTTCATGAAAGACTGGAATCTTGGCAAGTTTGAGCACTTCCTGATTATCACAAAACAAGGCAGTAGGACCTGTCTGGGAAACATGCATATCCGCAAGCATACGTCGAAGCCAAACTGCCTCACAAGATGCCTTAACTACTCCCCGATACTCTGCTTCTGTTGAGGAGAGAGCCACTGCCTGCTGCTTCTTACTAGTCCAGGTGACAGCACCGGATCCTAGACTAAACACATACCTAGCTGTAGATTTACGATCATCAACCGAGCCGGCCCAGTCAGAATCTGTGTAATCACTGAGTATAGGATCGGAACTTCGAGCGTATAGGAGTCCATAATTAGGAATGCCATGCACATATCGTAGCACACACTTTGCTGCTATCCAATGATTAGCCTTAGAAGCTGACATGAAGCGGGAAATGTAGCTCACTGCAAAACTGATGTCAGGTCTAGTGGCAGTAAGGTAGATGAGGCTGCCCACTAATTGCCTGAATAAAGTTTCATCCACAAGGGGGGAGCATGACTGAGCTGAAAGTTTGAGCCCTGCTTCCATAAGAGTCGTGGTCGGTTTGCAATCCTGCATTCTGAACTTGTCCACAAGATTTTTGGCATACTTGGACTGAGAGAGAAAGATGTTGTTCTTAGTCTGCCAAACTTCAACCCCCCGGCAGTAATGAAGAAGTCCCAAGTCTGTCATATCAAAGGTGCTGCATAAGTCTTGTTTGATCCCATGGATCAAATGTGCAAAGTTTCCAGTAATGATAAGGTCATCCACATAGACAACCACAAACAAAATATCATCACCAGTATGCTTGATGTATAGGTTTGCATCAAATGGGATCTGCTGAAAGCCATAATTTGTTAGGTACTGATCAATTTTCATGTACCAAGCCCGAGGAGCTTGTTTCAATCCATAGAGTGCTTTAACTAATCTACACACTTTCTGTTCTTGACCAGCAACCTTGAATCTTGAAGGTTGCGTCATGTAGACTTCTTCCTGTAAGTCACCATTCAAAAAAACACTCTTTACATCCATCTGATGGACTTTCCAATTGAACTGAGCTGCTAATGCAAGGACAAGCCGTATGGTACTCATGTTGGTTGTAGGAGCAAAGGTCTCCTCATAGTCTATGCCTTCCTTCTGTGAGAACCCTCGAGCAACAAGACGAGCTTTATACTTGTCTAAGGTTTCGTCAGCTTTGTATTTCACTTTATACACCCATTTGCAGCTGATGGGCTTTTTCCCTGCAAGAAGATCAGAAAGGGTCCACGTGTGATTCTTCTGAAGACTCTGGAATTCAACTTCCATAGCCTGTTCCCACTCAGATGTACCCTTAGCCTTTGAATAGGTTTGAGGCTCAAAAACACTGTGCAGGTTAGCCATAAGAGCAAAATTTACTGTAGATTATTGTTTGCTCTTATGTCTAGAAGTTCTACCTTCAAGGAGCTCATTATCCCGAAGATCACCAAGGTTTTAGCCCACCATTTAGGCCGAAGAGTAAAGGAACCAATATCAGGAGGAGGTGGAGAAGGCTCAAGAACAATAGGAGCAGCAAGAGGAGGGTTATTTTCCAGAGGAAGCTCCGATAGTGTATTATCAAACACTGATGTTGCATCATCCCTCCCATCAGGTGGACCTACCGAAAGAAGAACACTGTGAGGCTGATCCTCAGAACACTGCTCAGAAGGAGAAGACTGAAAGAATCCTTTGTCTTCATCAAATACTACATCCCGACTGAAGCTAAGACGACCAGTGGCTATATCTATCAACCTATAGGCCTTGTGATGATCATTGTACCCTATCATCATGAGTTTCTGGCTTTTGGAATCCAACTTAAAGCGCTTAGCAGCTGGAATCCAAACATATGCAACTGAGCCAAATACTTTGAGGTGACTGATCTTAGACTTACGGCCAGATCAAACCTCTTCAGGAGTCTTCCCCTTAACAGCCTGAGTAGGTGATCGGTTAAGAAGATATACGGCAGTAAATACTACTTCAGCCCAGAATTTGTTCGGAACACTCCTGTGTTGTAACATGGAACGAGCCGACAACACTGTTCAGCTGAGGAGTGTAGGGTGTAGTTAACTGGCGTTTGATTCCATGAGTATCACAGAAGTTGGAAAAAGCAGAAGAACAAAATCCCCCCCCCCCCCCCCCGTTATCTATCCTAAGAGTCATGATATTATAGCCAGACTCTTTTACAACTAAGGTTTTAAACTTCTGAAAGGTACTAAATGCATCAGATTTATATTTTAGAAAATACACCCACATTTTTCTACTGAAATCATCTACAATAAGCAAGAAATATTTGCAACCAGTAATAGAAGATGTATTCATAAGACCACAAATATCAGCATGAATTAACTGAAGTACCTTAAATGCGCGCCAAGATTCTCCATCCTTGAATGAAGACCGATGTTGCTTGCCAGCTTGACAGGCACTGCATACTCCCAACTGTTAAGTCTGAATATCATGTAACCCTGACACAAGTCCCTCTGAGAGAGCTGAGAGAGATACTGCATGTTTAGATGCCCATATCGTTGATGCCACAGAGTGTTGATGGGAGAAACACGAGATGCTAGAGCCACTTCTGGAGAATCACTAGTGTCAAGAAGCCTGTATAGACCATGATCCTCTAGGCCAACAACAACTGTAAGACTAGTCTTCCTGTTGATAATGGAGCACTTGTGCGCACTGAACACTACATCAAGCTGAGGAGAGTTCCTCATAATCTGGCTGACAGACAGCAGATTCATTTCCATACCAGGAACATAGTACACATTCAGGGAGATGAGTGTGCGCCCACCAGACTGGGTCTGAACTGTACCTTTGCCAACCACTGTGTACTTTTCACCTCCACCGAATACCACAGAATCACTGAAAGGTGAGAAGTCAATAAACCAATCACGCCTATGAGAGAAATGGAGTGATGCACCAGAGTTAATGTACCAGGCAGAAGACGGGACATGATCTGAAGACCTTTTAGCCATAAAGGCGTAAAAGGCAGATTTTGTTTGCTCGGAATGTTCTGCAACATTCGCTGTCTAATGGGGCCCTCCCTGTTTCTTTTGTTCAGAAGCAATCCTCTGTCGGCAATCTTTCTTCATGTGGCCGAATTTGTGACAGTAATTACACTGCACATTTTTCTTCCTAGCAGGATCAAAAAACTGAGAAGAACCTTTCTGCTGAAAGGACTGAGAGGACTGATATTTGGCAGCAAAAGCATTTTCTGAGGAATCTGATGGGGCACTACTACCAAACTATTGTTTCCAACGATCCTACTGCATGAGTTTGGTGAATAACTCTGGAAACTTCAGATCAACATTAGTGGAGGTAATGTTGAGTGTTTCTATGAAGTGCTCATAAGGTTTTGGTAGACTTTTAAGAGTGATGACTACCATATCTTCTTCCTCCATGGTCCGACCAATGGCTTCGAGCTGATCTCGAATGTCTTTAATCTTGTTAAGATGCTCCTATAAAGACATATGCTCTTCCATCATGATGGAGAACAACTGATTCTTGAGAAAAAAAAGCTCTGCTCTTGTCGAATGTCTCATGCAGTTCCTTCAAATGTTGCCAGATTTCGGCTGTTGTTTTGCCGAAAGGAATCTGCGGTAACTGATCATCAGTCACAGAGAGTTTGAGAAGCATAACAGCCTCTCGATTTCGATCATCAAATTTATCTTGATCGATACCAGCTGTACTGGGACGGAGCTCTTTGCCCAAAACGAGCTAATCAAGACGCCTGTATTCAAAAATGGTCAACATTCTCTGTTTCTCTATTTATAATTGGTGCCATTATAGCGTTGATTGCCTTCCAACATCAGATTGGTTAGCGAGGCCATCTGCATGTTTCCCAAGACACGGAAAACAACAAAGAAGTCTGGCACGGATTTCATTGTAGATGCCAGCTGAACCGGACAAAATCTGATATGTGCTGGAAACAAAATTTAAATCTGTTGTCTCGAAAAAACGAGTCACGAAAAACGATGCACTCAAAAAATTCTGATAGCTACTCAGTTGAGATATCGCAAAACCCTCACCAAATCTGCACATGGAACAAAACCCTCACGTAACACCGGAACACATACAGCGTTGTTTTAATACCGGGACCAGAAAATGTCAAAACGACCGTCCAAGTGGGCTGACTGATACGTAAAAAAAAAATGTGCTGACCGGAAATCGCAATTGAAAAATGAACAACCAGAGCGGGGTGACGTTTCTGTCAAATATACCCGGGGTGGCGTTCGCGCTGGGCCTGGGGGGTTCTCTCCTCGGCGCTTCTCTAATCACAGTGGATGGAGGAGAGCGGGCAGTTCTATTTAACGAAACCCAACCACACACGTTCTCCTCGGTTTCGGGCACGAAAGATTTACAGATGGTAACCCTGACGCTACGGGTGCTGTCCTAGCCACAGGAGGATCACCTGACTGGAAATTGGATTCTGAATATATTTGCCTGAGTTCAATTCACGGTGCCACCTGTGCTAGCTATCACAGAACTTCCCCGTGGATGTCAAATATTTGACGCAGTGTCGGGCATCTCCAGGGATCAATTGGACATAGGAGCTTCTCAAAATACCTGCGTAGACTGGTTCCAGCTGTTCGAACAACGGGAATTCGCCGCCGAAATGCGTCTGTTGTTAGCTGTGCCAGCTCAAGAACGAGCTTTGTCGGAAAAATTTCGAATCTCTGACGGTGCCTGGGCACACGATGGCGGCCCACGAGACTGCTGCAACCACGTTGTTCAGCCTCTCAGCGCTGGACGAGAATGAGACAAGAAAACAGTGCCGTTGACGCAATTCCAACACTGGTGGGGCTGCTCTAGGATGGCAAATCACGCGGCAAAAAAAACAAGATTTTGCTGAGGACCACAGTAAAGACTAGCCTCGTGAGAGTGCTCTTCAAAATGAAACGGGCAAAAAATGAACCGCTTCAACACCGCACCAAGAAGACCGTAGTCGAAGATGTCCCAAATTCATGAAACAGGGACCCTCGGATCGAACAGGCAATTCGATGACCAAACATAGAGAGAGAGAATTATCAGAGATGCACAGCAACAAAAACAATGAAAAATTTACTTCCAACAATAACCTCACTCTGATACCATGTGGAGGTTTGCCATTACACCAAAACCCGCAGGTGTTGGTAAATATTACAAACCAGTAACTAGGATCCCCAGGGTGGAAATTACAGATTCTATAGAGGTGCGGTGATTCTTCCAACAATTTTTCTTCATCTTCTCCTCTTCTTTCTAGGTCTAGCCCATTGGTCACCTAGGGCATCGAATATCTCACAATCTAGCCATCCAAATACTTCGATTTTTGGTCCACAACTGCGCTAGTGTGTCCTCAAGAAGCCCTCCAAATTTCATGAGATTCCGACGATGGGATCTTGAGATATCGCAAGCCCTAGCTCAAATACCAATTCTTACCTCATAGGGATCATTGTGCCACCTTTCATTGAAAAAAAAAAATCTTCCCCCCTTTGACCTAACCTGGGGTCCATTTGGTCCCGTGTGGTCCCCTTTCCTATCAAAGCTAACTTTTCAAGGATCACTTATGAATCCAAGTTCCATAAGGATTTTGAGGAATAGGAAGCTCCATTGCATGACATATTCCCTAAACCTAACACTCAAATCCTCATCAACCTTTCCTAGAAAACCCTACACCTTGCTTACAAAGCAAGCAAGCCCTAATTTCGAGTTTCTCCTTGGAAATGGTGATTGGAATCACTTCTTATCCATTGCATTGATATATTCTTTGTAAGTGAGTCCTCATACCAAGTCTCCTCCCATCGGTGAAAGCCCGCAAAGAGTAGGAAGCCTTAGCTGAGGTGACAGTGGGCTAAGTCTCCATGTCACCGATGCTCTTTGAGGATGAGGTAGGGCATCCAAGATAAGAGTAGTCGAAGAGGACCAATATTCTTTGAGGATTAAGGATTGGAAATCCAAGATAAGAGTAGTCCTAAAAGGACATACCCAGTGAACATCTGGATGGGGATGTGCCTTAGAGGTAGTGTGGCAGCTCACGTAAAGCCTCCCAGCATATTGCTCTCGAATGAAGTTGAACTTGTCTAGTTAAGGTCTTCAATGACGATGTTGGTTATGATATAGATGCTTGAAAAATGGCTTATCAATCTGACTCTTTGTATGGGAATGCTTCAAGATTGAGATTCCTTGTACTTCATAATGGGATTATGAATATCTCCCTAGTTGAAAGGGAATGTTGGAAATTGTAACTAGGTTCAGTCTTCATAATGACTCTTTTGTTAACATGACATTGTATATTTTGTATAAAGAAAGAAAAATAATTTTATTGTATTCAAAGTATAGGTCTTATGCTCAAGTCTAGGTCAAAAGCATGTTTTTTGTGCTTATAGGTCTTTCTAGGACAAAGAAGAATTTGTGTCATGTATTATAGTCCCATTTGGACTCTTTGTAACAAAGAAATATATTTATTTTGAGTCAAGAAAAGCCATTTTATTCTCCAAGACCAAGTTGGCCCAGTCAAGATGAAGTGAGCCTAAAGGAGGGCTATTTCACCCCTCAAGAAGGCTATAAATAGACGAAGCTCGACTCATCTGAAGCACCA